>CAWUFW010000196.1:5165925-5377383 GCA_963921515.1 Calotriton arnoldi | reverse complement strand
AGGCATCCAGGCCCCCATGAGTAGGGGTGGTGGTAGTGGTAGGCATCCAGGCCCCCATGAGTAGGGGTGGTGGTAGTGGTAGGCATCCAGGCCGCCATGAGTGGGGGTGGTGGTAGTGACAGGCATCCAGCCCCCCATGAGTAGGGGTGGTGGTAGTGGTAGGCATCCAGGCCCCCTGAGTAGGGGTGGTGGTAGTGGTAGGCATCCAGGCCCCCATGAGTAGGGGTGGTGGTAGTGGTAGGCATCAATTCCCCTATGAGTGGGGATGGTGGTAGTGACAGGCATCCAGCCCCCCCTGAGTAGGGGTGGTGGTAGGCATCCAGGCCCCCATGAGTAGGGGTGGTGGTAGTGGTAGGCATCAATTCCCCTATGAGTGGGGATGGTGGTAGTGACAGGCATCCAGCCCCCTGAGTAGGGGTGGTGGTAGTGGTAGGCATCCAGGCCCCCATGAGTAGGGGTGGTGGTAGTGACAGGCATCCAGGCCTCCATGAGTAGGGGTGGTGGTAGTGGTAGGCATCCAGGCCCCCATGAGTAGGGGTGGTGGTAGTGGTAGGCATCCAGGCCCCCATGAGTGGGGGTGGTGGTAGTGACAGGCATCCAGCCCCCCCTGAGTAGGGGTGGTGGTAGTGGTAGGCATCCAGGCCCCTGGAGTAGGGGTGGTGGTAGTGGTAGGCATCCAGGCCCCCATGAGTAGGGGTGGTGGTAGTGGTAGGCATCAATTCCCCTATGAGTGGGGATGGTGGTAGTGACAGGCATCCAGCCCCCCCTGAGTAGGGGTGGTGGTAGTGGTAGGCATCCAGGCCCCCATGAGTAGGGGTGGTGGTAGTGACAGGCATCCAGCCCCCCATGAGTAGGGGTGGTGGTAGTGACAGGCATCCAGCCCCCCCTGAGTAGGGGTGGTGGTAGTGGTAGGCATCCAGGCCCCCATGAGTAGGGGTGGTGGTAGTGGTAGGCATCAATTCCCCTATGAGTGGGGATGGTGGTAGTGACAGGCATCCAGCCCCCCCTGAGTAGGGGTGGTGGTAGTGGTAGGCATCCAGGCCCCCATGAGTAGGGGTGGTGGTAGTGGTAGGCATCCAGGCCCCCATGGGTAGGGGTGGTGGTAGTGACAGGCATCCAGGCCCCCATGAGTAGGGGTGGTGGTAGTGGTAGGCATCCAGGCCCCCATGAGTGGGGGTGGTGGTAGTGACAGGCATCCAGCCCCCCATGAGTAGGGGTGGTGGTAGTGGTAGGCATCCAGCCCCCCCTGAGTAGGGGTGGTGGTAGTGGTAGGCATCCAGGCCCCCATGAGTAGGGGTGGTGGTAGTGGTAGGCATCCAGGCCCCCATGAGTAGGGGTGGTGGTAGTGGTAGGCATCCAGGCCCCCATGAGTAGGGGTGGTGGTAGTGGTAGGCATCCAGGCCCCCATGAGTAGGGGTGGTGGTAGTGGTAGGCATCCAGGCCCCCATGAGTAGGGGTGGTGGTAGTGTTAGGCATCCAGGCCCCCATGAGTGGGGGTGGTGGTAGTGACAGGCATCCAGCCCCCCATGAGTAGGGGTGGTGGTAGGCATCCAGGCCCCCCTGAGTAGGGGTGGTGGTAGTGGTAGGCATCCAGGCCCCCATGAGTAGGGGTGGTGGTAGTGGTAGGCATCAATTCCCCTATGAGTGGGGATGGTGGTAGTGACAGGCATCCAGCCCCCCCTGAGTAGGGGTGGTGGTAGTGGTAGGCATCCAGGCCCCCATGAGATGGGGTGGTGGTAGTGGTAGGCATCAATTCCCCTATGAGTGGGGATGGTGGTAGTGACAGGCATCCAGCCCCCCCTGAGTAGGGGTGGTGGTAGTGGTAGGCATCCAGGCCCCCATGAGTAGGGGTGGTGGTAGTGGTAGGCATCAATTCCCCTATGAGTGGGGATGGTGGTAGTGACAGGCATCCAGCCCCCCCTGAGTAGGGGTGGTGGTAGTGGTAGGCATCCAGGCCCCCATGAGTAGGGGTGGTGGTAGTGGTAGGCATCCAGGCCCCCATGAGTGGGGGGGGTGGTAGTGACAGGCATCCAACCCCCCTGAGTAGGGGTGGTGGTAGTGGTAGGCATCCAGGCCCCCTGAGTAGGGGTGGTGGTTGTGGTAGGCATCCAGGCCCCCATGAGTAGGGGTGGTGGTAGTGGTAGGCATCAATTCCCCTATGAGTGGGGATGGTGGTAGTGACAGGCATCCAGCCCCCCCCTGAGTAGGGGTGGTGGTAGTGGTAGGCATCCATCCCCCTATGAGTGGGGATGGTAGTAGTGGTAGGCATCCATTCCCCCATGAGTAGGGGTGGTGGTAGTGGTAGCCATCAGGCCCCTATGGGTGTGTATGGCATTGGTGATAGCCATCCCGCCCCTATGGTTCTGCTGTTGCTAGTGTGCGTCATTTCTGCATCCCTATGTGTGTGTGACATATGTCGGGTACGTGTCGTTTGTTTGTGTAGTGGGTGTTTGACTTACCGTCTGCGCCGTACGCGTCCGTACCGGTTCCGGTAATAGATGTACAGTATTGGTAGGACCTGCGCGATGGGATTCATTGTTGGTTCGTCTCATTCGGGTTTCTCGTGGCTTCGACTCGTACTCGTAGCTGGCTTGTTCGTCTCGTAGCCGTGGATCGTCTTGTGGCGCGAATCGGAGCTTATGTGCAGCTCTCCCGGATGCTCTTACGTGCCGGACGTAGCGACCAGTTCGGCGCGTACGGAGTGCGCATCGTACTTGTCCGGCCGGAAGGTGCTGTGTATTTACTTCCGTGCGACTCGATTCGGTGTTTCCGGATCCAGCTCGGTCGGGGAACTGGAGCTGGAATGGGTACGTACGGCTCGCTCGGAATTTTAGCAGTAATGCGCATCGTACTTGCTCGCTCGGACGACTGTTCGAATCGTTCGGGAAAAACGCGTTCGGCTCGTATTTTTTCCGGACGAATCGTATTCGGTGCGCTTCCGGCCGAGATCGGAATCCACCCCTAAATTTTTTACATCAATATAATTTTTTCGATATTTTTGTACTTAGCTGTTTAAGTATAGGGAGTCGATATTTTTGCATTCTATATTTTTACCTCAATATTTTTTTCAGCTATATTTTTGAAGTCGATATTCTGTCAGTGAACCGTCAGGGACAAAGAGCCCAGACTTAAATACATTGATTTGTTTAGAGATACAATAGCATCTCTAATAAATTGAACTATTTATTATATATGCGGGAATGGGTAGGAATTTCAGTGGTGTGCAGCCCCAAAGCCCTAATGGAGGTACCTCCCCTGCTCCAAGGGTCCGTTGACTGACCTCATGCGAAGCTTCAGGGACACAAAAGCTGCAAGACACCCACTTTCCTGAACATCCCAACTGATCAATTCCAACTAAGGAAAAGAACAAATGATGGAAGGAATGCTGAACAAATCAAACATTCACCCCCAGTCCCAGATCTGGGTTTAATCCATTGTTTTTTTGCTCACCACGCCACCCAAGTTTGGACCCAGCCACATGCAAATCAGGCTTGACCCTGCTAACCATGGGAACAGTCCAGGACGTACTGCCAGGCCAGGTCCTCCCTGGACCGGAAACAAGCATCCTGGGGCTGGTTTCGGGGTATTACCCCTCATCAACCAGGCTAGCTTGAATCCAGTGGCACAGTGAGCACGGGACCCACGTCTGGGCATACCCTTCCCACTTTGGGCGACAAAAACAAAAAGAACAAATGATGAACGGAATGCTGAACTAATCAAATATGCACCCCCAGTCATATATCTGGGTTTAATCCATCGTTTTTTTGCTCACCATGCCACCCCAGTTTGGACCCAGCTATATGCAAATCAGCCTTGACCCTGCTCCCCATGGAAACAGTCCAGCCCGAACTACCAGGCCAGGTCCTCCCTGGACCGGAAACAAGCAATCTGGGGCCGCTTATATCCAGTAGCACAGTGAGCACGGGACCCACGTCCGGGCATACCCTTACCACTTAGGGCGCCAGAAGCAGAAAGAACAAATGATGGAGGGAATGCTGAACAAATCAAACATTCACCCCCAGTCATAGATCTGGGTTTAATCCAACTTTTTTTGCTCACCACGTCACCCACGTTTTAACCCAGCCATATGCAAATCAGTCCTGATCGTGGTCCCCATGGCAACAGTCCAGCCAGAACTGCCAGTCCTGGTCCTCCAGGACTGGCACTAGAAACAGGTATCTTGGGACTGGTTTCGTGGTACCACCCCTCATCGACCCTGCTAGCTTTAATCCAGTGGCACAGTGAGCACGGGACCTACTTCAGGGCATACCCTTCCCACTTAGGGTTACAAAAGGAAAAAGAACAAATGTTGGATAAATGCTGAACAAATCAAACATTCAGCCCCAGTCACAGATCTGGGTTTAATCCATCCTGGTGGCTTCTACTGGAGGGAGTCCTGACCTCCAAGTAGTGTCCTTTAGATAAGTGTCAGAGGGGCATATGTATCATGAACTCGTTTTGTGAGACCTTAATAGCAATTTTTAGCAAATCGCTATTAAAGACTCGCAAAAACAAATGTATGAAGGTATCGCAATATTAATTGCAATTCCTACGTATTCCTTAATTGCGAATCGCAAATTGCGATTCGCAATTAAGGAATACCTTCCCATTCATTCCTATGGGCCTAGAGGCCCATAGGAATGAATGGGAAGACATTCGCAATTTGCGAGTACACATTAGGTACTCGCAAATTGCAAATGCAATTTCAAGGGTGTCAAAAGGACACCCTGTTGCACCCCTGAAATATGCATGGGTGCACATGTGGCGCACATACATGCCCTAAGGGCATGTATGTTCGCCACATGGCACTTTGAAAAATGCCAAAAAGTGCATTTTTCTAGGAAATCGCAAATTACCACCAACTTGAAGTTGGTGGTAATTTGCGATTTCTTAAGCCAAATTTGCACAACTTGGGTGCTACCTGAATTGCATTTAAGGAATCGCAATTTGCGATTCCGTAAATGCATTCGCAAAATAAGGAATCGCAAATTTGGCGATTCCTTAGCTTGCGATGGCCTTTTGGGATGATACATCCCAAGAGGCTTTTTCCCGTTCGCAAACGGGCCAATTCTGAGAATCAGCCCGTTTGCGAACGGGAAAACACTTCATACATATGCCCCAGAGTGTACTCCTCCTGCTTAACCCTAAAAGCTAGGACTTAAAAACTTTTTCGAGGCTTTTTGCCTGGAGAACTGAAGACATGGACCAGTCTGCTAAGTTAATCTGATGAAGATGAGTTGCCACTGGGCAACATGTTCAGGTTGCTCCCACTCGGAGCATTTCTGCAGCAGCAAATTCGTTTCAGCGTACATCGCTGAGAAGGTATAGGGCCTCGTGGAGCCCTGCTCAGTTACAGCTTGCAGCTTTCCCTCGCTGGAGGAATCCAAACTCCAAAAAATTGACTACGTCCAAATGTAGAAATCTTCACCGGGCAAAGGCGCCAAAAGTATGCGGCCGGCAACAGACCTTGTAACCTCTAGGCACAGTAGCTGATTGCAATCTTGTGGGAGCAAAACATGAATACCAGAAGCTGATTCTCTATGCCACCTAAATCCATGCAGCCACCAGAGACATGGATAGAGCTACAGGTGATAACAGCACCCAGGGGAAAGCGGAAGTGGAGAAAACACAAAAGATGGTGTTCTGGGGTCCCTTCAAGATGACTGCATCAATTCTCAGCACTAAAGGTTCCTTCAATGTTCTAGTATTGTCATGTGTCTGCAACAAACTATAATGGACCTTGTTAGACCCTTCACCTCTAAAACATGAACAACCAAAAAATAGCTTAACAACTGGTAAGTGTGCATTCTTACCTAATACCGCCCACTTTCCCGCTTTGTATCTAGTGGCTGGAGCTCAATGAATACAGTGTAATCCTGAGGGAATGAAAATAAATACAGGATGCTGAATTAATAAGAAAACCAAATATTCCTACCCCTAGGAACCCTCTATATTGCCCAGTTTTATCTAAGCACCTAAAAGTGATGGGGATTAAGAAGAGCAACATAAGACCGGAATTAGATCATTCCTTCAAAGTCTCTCAGACGAAATTCATAGAAAATAAGTGATTATGTCCCCAGGAGTGCCTCATAAAGTCAGTTGGCTTGCACTCTCAATCCCTATGTTTTAGCAAGATAAACATCCATTAAATTAATGGGATCCCAATACAGGACGGTCAGCATATATCCAAAATTACTTGCACGCATGCATCTTACCAAATTAGAAGATCAGTGAGCTGTTGGTAAACTCTTTTTGTACTCTTTTGTCTCCACTGGTGCAAGGAAGATGGAATACTTTCCAACTGAAAGTGCACCAAGTAAATCAGCAAAGGGCAGGAGCAGCCATTAAAGAACTGTGGGAATCCCTCCAGAGGTCACAGAAAAGACAGCAGAATGACCAACAAGGAGAAAACAGCAGAAACAAGACAGTCGTGAAGTAAGGTCAGTATAACGTCAAGGTAAGAATTACAAGCAAAAGCTGGGTTCCCGAGTGCAGCTTTTATGCTGCTGCACTCGAAGAAGCCAATCGTGACCAGCGCAGCTTCCGAGAGGAGGACCAACACAGGGGAACGCTTAAAGACTAGACCGTGTCACCTGAAATTTCAACTGCGCTATGCATCCTGAAGAAGGATGCCCGGCAGCAGCCATGACAGACCTTCCTTGGGCACGCATTTTTAATCTCACTCGCTTTTGATCTTTCACGCCTAAGGTCAACAGCTTCACCCGGACTTCGTCTGATGGCTATGCGACCTTGTAGAACCAATCTCAGCTATAGCTGGCTGCCTTGCCCCTCTGAGGTTTTTTGACTTCCATTTTAGAGACAAGGTCAGAAGGTAAAATGTCCAACCGGGACGACTGGTCTCTGCATCCAACACGTGCTCCATCACTGTTGGCCGTAAACCATACCCTTGTCCCAGTCTAGAGCGACCAATTGGCTAGGTTTGGCACTCTGCGCTTCCTTTAAAAATTCATATCTCTGGTTCCCCTTATTGGACTTTTGTTGTTATGGTGTCTTTTTGTACATTACAATATTCTCTATTTTTATAAATTGGACTGAGATTTTCATTGTCTTACGTTTTCAACTTTTTAACTGTTTTGGTACTTCTAAATGCTTTACATATTTCTTAAGTTAAGCATGTCTGCTGTGTGCCTTAGCCACTAGAGGTTGAACTCAGGTTTAAATATCTGAAGCCTTTAATTGACCTAACAAGAATAGTGACATTATTACTTGTGGTGGACCACCATCCACCCCAACTAATAATCTACTTTCTCACACTTGTTTCCTGCAAAAACTTGTAGTTAAGTTAGCTCACGAGTACCACAGAGGTGTGGTTGCCACCAAACGCTTTCTGAGACAGTTTTCTGGCTCTTGATCCCCTTTTGAAAAAAGTAGGCCTGTGTCATGTCAGCAAGACTCTCTGGAAAGAGACGGCTGGCAGTTGCAAATGTCATCCTTGCCCTTGAACCTGGAGGAACTGGTAATTGACTTCTTTGGACTCAACGCCACAATGCAACATCTACTGGTGGCGTTGTATTAATGGTCTTGAGGTGAAGATAGAGATTCCTAGAACGGAGGCAGACACTGACATCCGAGCACTCAACAAAATATTTGACACATTTGGTATTCCTTCCATAGTCGGTCCGACAATGGGCCTCCATTCAGTGGAAAGAAGTTCAATGAACTTGCAGCCTATCTGAACTTTGAGCACTGGAAAATAACAACCTTGTGACCCCAGGCAAATGGTATTGTTGAGAGACTTATGGCTGCATTTTAGGCGCTGCAAGTGGTCGAAGCCACCAACCAGTCTATATCCAATGTGCTCTGTCAGACCATGTGAGACTGCCAAGACACACTCTTGAAGCACGGCAAGTAAAATGCCTGCAGAGCTGCTGTTTCCAAGATGACTAAGGACCGAATTTCACAACTTCCCACCAAATCTTTTCACCATATGGCTCAAGAAGTGTGAGCCCAAGACATTTCAAACAAGGACAAGATGACAGGCTATGCGAACAACAAGAGGAGCGCTTGCATGCCTAAAATACGGCAAGGAGAGTTGGTATTGATGAAACTATGCAGGACTCGCAATGATGTTCCCAATTATGACCCCAGACCTTATTTTGTCACAGATATCAAAGACGTTGTGATAACTGCATGGGGCAATGGTCATGCCATCACCCAAACTCAGGGGTATGGGAGCCTGCGGATGATCCCTGGAATATCATTGAAGCTAATGACAGCGTTGCTCTGTTTGACAGTAACTGTGTGTTGAGATGTGATGTTCTTCCTTCGCTGGTGTCATCAACTCCTTCTTTCTTTTCCTCACTCTGCTATCCCTACCTCTGTACCTTCTTCATCCTCACTAGCCTCATTCCAACCTCAATGAACCGTGAAGCCTTCTGAACGAACCATTACTGCCATGGAATAATGTGGTTCTATTTATGTTGGGGGTGTATTGTCCTTACTCATACCTGACCCGGTTGTCGATTCCTTGGCATACGGAAGACCACCCATGCACTAAGGAAGTTTGTACAGACAAGAGAAGGGGGCTAGGCAGTAGGTGCAAGAGCACCAGAGTGGACACTTGGTAGTCAGCTCAGTGCACAGCAATATCTAGATGCTTGTGTATAGATATGTTCAAACACAAAGCTGGCGCCTGTAATGCTCATAACTGGCAAGATTCTTGGGTCTATGGGTGGTTAGTTAAGCCAGTCTCGTTTTTTTCTTAGCGTGCGTTTACTTGTAGTCCTGATTTTATGCTAGCTTACATAAGACTACAAGTCCCAGAATTCTAAGAAAAAAACAACAGGACTGATCTAACTTATCACGCATGGACTTGAGAAACTTGGAAGCCATGTAAACTCTTCCACCCTTTTCCACTAAAGAATGGTTATAAACATGATGTATTGACATTTACCAACAATTAAGAAAGGGAGCTAGAAACTCTTTAGTGGGTTCACTCCCCTTCAAGTATTATATACTCAAATCATCAAATAGGAAAGGGAACACACTTTGATATAGGTTGTCTCCCAACTCGTCCTAGTGGGACAATACTTGCTTCTTAAAAGGACTCTCACCCACTAGCATTCCTAGTGGCATGCTTCATCCTTGAGGCCTAGGGTACCTCTAGGCATTTTTACACATAGATCCCTCTCTACACAACAAAACAAGTGTCCCCTTGATGGTCAAGGTCAAGCCCATCCTGACCCAGAATGTTTCTGGACATGGACTCGAGGATGAAGCATGCTACTAGGAATCCTAGGG
The DNA here is from genome assembly GCA_963921515.1 of Calotriton arnoldi. Classification (NCBI taxonomy): domain Eukaryota; kingdom Metazoa; phylum Chordata; class Amphibia; order Caudata; family Salamandridae; genus Calotriton; species Calotriton arnoldi. The sequence continues at coordinate 5,368,122 of CAWUFW010000196.1, read as the reverse complement.
AGCGAGACTCTTTTTAAGAAACAACATAGGATTGCTTGACTAATACTGTTTGGGAGACATGGGCGTAGGAAGTGTGGGGGATGTGGTAGGATGTATTGACCCTTGCTTTATAAGTGGGGGGACACAGGGGACAAGGGTGGTGGCACGAATATCTAAAAATAATTTCCTTCTCAATTTCCTGATGCACAGGACCATTAGCATGCAAACGCGCTACCTATAATCCCTGTACTTGAACTGCTGACCTGCTTTCAGTTATCTGTGCGCAAGCTGATGGTAACAGAATTAAGGTGTGTTAGGAGGCAGGGCCGGACTGGGAACCAAAACCGGCCCTGGCAAACTGCTCGGCCGGCCCCTGGGGGGGGGGGGGGGGGAGAATTGGTATTTGGGGGGTGCGGCCAAGCTGTTTGCTAGGGCTGGTTTCGGCCGATTTTGTTACAGGGGGCCCCTGGTAACAAAAACGGCCCCCCAGGGGCCCTGAACCGTCCCCTACCCTTGCGGCCCACCAGAAAAACGCCCGGTGCCCCTGTCAGGAGGCCACCTATAGCCCATGTCCTTTTGTTTGTGCTGTTTACAGCTGCTTGCATTCTGCATGTGTCAGAACAAGGGGAGAGAGGATGAGAAAGCAGCGTTTGCTGATTGCTGTCTGCATCCTGCCATCCTCGTCTCTACCCCCCTCCGGCCGCTTTGAAGACGAGCCCTGCAGGGCAATGAGGAAGAACTAAAGAGGGAACAGAGTCCCACTCAGCTTGACGCCTGCAGGCTAAAAAGGAGGCTTGGCGAAATACAGTATTGGCTAGGATCACATCAATTGGTGAAACTGGGAAGCCGAGATTGAGCCCAGATTTTACCTTTTCACACTGCAAAATTCAGCTTCTAGAAGGGTTATCTCTTTCCCACATCTATGCCTTATGTTTTTTACCTAATTAATAAAGGGTTCGATTACAGAGTGGGTGACAGGAAGAAACCAGGATTTATTTTGGGCAGTTTCCCAGTGTTATTATTTATGTTGTTATTATCGTTACATACTTGATCATAATGACGTATATTATGATCTTTCTGTTTTTAATATTCTTGTTTGATTTGTATCATAATTTGTTTTCCTTTTCAAGTTATACGAGTACAGACAGACACCAAAAAATCGACAAAAAAAGAATAACAGTTTCACGTCAGGGTACATTGTTGATCGTCGAGCAAAGTATCAGCTTCACAGTGTTTGTAGCAATGCATCTGCATAAATCTGCACACATTTCACAATGTTACAGGGAAATGCAGTGAGTGCAGTCCAAGCCCATAAGAGCGAGTGCAAAAGGCCCTAAATAGCAAGATACAGTTTGACCTTCACAGTGGTTAGATTGCATATTGTATTGTAGTCTGTCGGAACTCTGTGTACTGGCCGCGCATGTATCACAGACATAGAATGCTTACTCTAATATGTGGGTTGGGCTGGGGGAGGTCGATGGTTCAACATCGTCATCTTCATCAGCGTGAAAATAAAAAGGTACATAGTGGGCCCCAGATATCTTGGGGTCTTGAAGAAGTAATTCTGCATATATAATCAACTTCTTGTGTTACAGAGGGGAAGATCTCTTAGCCAATATTCTAACTTGTATCATAATTGACTTATCATGGAGAATAAATCAATGAATATTCCATTTCACACAGCGCCTCTCCATATGATGTAGGGGTGGCAGACGGTGCACAGGCCTGGGAAATGGGGTATGGAAATTCAGTGTGCAGGTTCATCCAAACTCACATTCAGTACACAGGTCTTAATATAGACTACAACACCAAGGGTTTCTTCAGAGTAAATGTTCCCAATTTTGACTGATGTGGAGCTGAGCTGCCCAAGATCACACTGAGGAGTAGCAATGTGGTCTCAGAGCACAGTTTACAATTGCTGTACCTCATCACTTTTGACATCTCCAGTGCGGTTTTAATTTGCTTGAGGAGAGGGGCAAGATCAGTGCGTGCACAGACTGTCTGAGGAGAGAGAGATGTGTCCTGGACACAGTGGATCTGCAGAGAGGAGGATGACTTGTGCTGGGAACAGAGGGAGAGGAGTATGATCTTTCCTGACCACAGAGGGGTTAGGGGGACGGGGATAGTCTATTAAATCAAACACAAGTTTTGTACACCACACATCCTGAACTTTCAAATTTGAACGTGCCGTCATATGTGATAATGAAGAAAAAAGAAGGCATTGTGAAATTAAATTTGCTTGCGATCAGACAGGTTGATCTAGCAGGGAAGCCGGGATTGAGCTCAGGTTTTGTGGTTTTACATTTTGAAGTTCAGCCACTAGATGGGCACCCTCCTCTGTTGTACGTCAAAGGTTAAATCCTTATCTTTTAATTCTTGGTGCCTGAAGAAACTAGAGCCATATAAAGGATCAGCTCACTCTGGCCTGGAGGGTCCTAGAGGAGCTCGAGCTGAGCCAGAGCCAGACTGTAAAATGCTGCCATATTGCTAAAAGGCTACGGGGTGAAGTTCACTTTTATTTGCAGGAGCTGTTTATTTTTTATAGCCGGCAATGTCACACACCTGAGCGAGCTAAGCCAACCCCAACCTTTCTTAGTGCACGTAGGAAACGAAAGCAAAACAAACATACACTGTCTGGTCCAAAATGTGACTCTGGACTATGCTTCCCAGAAGTTGTCATAGACCGGCTCAAGAACCGCAAACCAATGAGAGTCAGGGTACGCCTGGCCCCTCAGATGTCATTTGTCCTGCTTGGCACTGGGTCGGCAACATCAGGGACCCCTCACAACAGAATTCTCCCTATATAAGCAAAGTACAGTCAGTGCTGCAGCATGCAGGCTAGATGGGCTTTATCTGTGCCCAGCATTCGTATCCAATCCAAAATTTGTTATATATTTTTTGGATGTGTTCTGAGAAATTTTGGCATGCAGAATTCCAGCTTATAGTCTTCTGGTGTAATTGTTTGAGGTTTCTTTTACACAAACAAAACTGGAAGTGACGCAATAAACACAATCTGGTCCTTATAAGGAACCTTTACCCAAATATCTTATTATTAATATGTTTTATATCAAGCCACCATACTCAGTTGAATTTGGTACAGTTTATTTAAAAGCTGGGCCACTCACTCAGGGACCTAAATTGACTAAAATCTGGTGGCCTTTTACAAACTGTTTCGAAGGAGTCTGAGTACAGTTGGTGAAGCTATCCTGGTGGGAACTTGAATAGGTAAGAGTTTTAAAACGTAGATGTGAAAGTCAGGAAAACTTTTCAAAGAGGTATTTTAAGCACAGAGCTGTTTCCTCCCATATCATGTAGCACTGAAAAGGCTTGAGTGTGCATTCTTTTTTTTTAATTAAGTTTATTTACATTTTTTATAATACAAAGAAAAACAAAACTAACAGAGAGCTTCTGTTGACAATTCAAGGTGTGCAGTACACAGTAAGAGAGTCCGTCATGCATTCACAGTGCATGGTGTTGTAACAGAATATATCAAAATTTGACAGCACGCATCCTGGGTACCTATGAAACTGAAAGGCATCACAGAATTGTAATATGCATCCCCAACAATGTATATACCCAGGCGGACAACCTCAACCGAACCCACAGCCTTCTAGAGATAAGCTCCAAAGGCGCCGCTATAGCCTCCCTCAACAGACTCAGCAACTTTGCATACTCCAATCCTACTTACAGTTATACTGGGGCATCAACACTCTCAGCATCCTTATCTTTGAAGGGCCAGAGAAGTTCTGTACAATTTCCAAAAGTTTTTAGGACGGTTACGGGGGGGGGGGGATAAGTTCGCTGTAATTTTCCGTTTGCGTACAACAGTATATCATGTCCCTCGACCAACAGGCTATAGTAGGAGTCGGGCCTCGAGACCAGCAAACCGCCACCCTACGTCTAGCTATCAACAACCACATGTCAATCAGTCTTCTAACAGCTTTTGGCAGGTGTTTGGAATACCCCAGTAGGGCAAGCATGGGATCCGGTGTTAGTGCTGTAGCAGTAATGTCCCCCAGGGTCTTGAAAATCTGGACCCAGAAGTTGGCAATCCCCGGACATATCCAGGCTAGGTGAAAAAAATCTGCTGAGCTATCACCGCAATGCTCACATTTAGCGGAGTCCCGCAGTCCGTACCTGTGCAATCTCTCAGGGGTGTAATATACTCTGTTGAGGAATTTGAAGTGAATCAACCTATGGCGCCCATTCAAGGAAATACGTCTAGTGTTCTCACAGCAATATTTCCACATGCCATCGTCTATGTCTTTGCCCAGATCCACCTGCCAAGCTAACCTAGCCTTCGTGTAGTGGTTTGCATGGTATCCCTGAGCCTCTTTGTATAGTTTAGATACAATCTGCGTTGGTGTGACGGATTTTATCATGAATGTCAGAGCAGCCACCTCTGGTGGCTCAGCTAAGTCACTGTCCAAAGTCTCTTTTAATGATTGCCTCATTCTATGAAACTGGAATCTAGTCAATAGCGTGTTGTGCTGTCCCGTCGTCTCCACCTCCTCCCACGTCTTAACTATGCCATCTGAAAACATATTGCCTATCGTCCTGATATTGACAGTATTCAGCGCCCGGGTTACCCCCCTATCCGTGCATGCAGGCAGCCAGAGGCACCACTCCAGAGGCGTGAGTGGGGAATATAAAATAGCTCCCGCTTGTAGTTACAGGAGATGCTGCCAAGCATGCACTGTCGAGTTAATAGAATCTAGGATACCAGTTCTGCGATCAGGCGGTTTGAACAATAGCGCTGGCAAAGGGAGCAGCGACGCAACCACCTTCTCTATCTGGACGTGCGGAGTGCCAGCTGGGCCATGTATCCAGTAGTGCGCGTGCGCACTTTGAGCCACCCTATAGTATAGATCAAGGTCCGGGGCGCCTAGTCCCCCCAGGTGATATGGTAGCGTGAGTATATCCCACCGGACACGGGCGTGTTTCCCAGCCCAAGCTAATTTGATTAGTAAGGATGTAAGCGTTCTGAAAAAAGAGCTAGGGAGGACCACCGGAATATTAGTAAACAAAAACAAGAAGCGAGGCAGCACAACCATCTTCATGATTGAAATCCTACCCGCCAGAGACAGGGGCAACCGGATCCAACGCTCTACGTCGTCCTCCAGTTTACTAATTGCGACCCCGTAGTTCTCCTTAATTACTGCATCCGAGTCAGTGTGGACCTTAATACCCAGGTATCGTACCGATTCGGTCGTCCTGTGTAACGGAAAATCCGTAGTGAAGGGAGTGGTAGTGGGTGTAAGCGGAAAAATGATCGATTTGGTCCAATTAACCCGAAGGCCTGACATAGAACCAAACTTAACAACTTCGCGTAAAACGGAAGACAGGTTCTGTTCAGGGTCTCTAACATATAGCACTGTGTCGTCAGCATATGTAGATATAACCAGCTCGTATCCCGGGAATCGTATTCCCCTGAATCTATGGTACTCCCGTAGCGCGCAGGCCAGAGGTTCCGCTACTAGCGCATAGAGGATCGGGGAAAGCGGGCACCCCTGTTGTGTGCCTCTAGTAATTCGGATCGTGTCAGTGACCATGTCGCCGATTTTTATTCTGGCTATAGGTCTATTGTATAGGACGCCCACCATTTGCAAGAATATATCTCCCAACCCTAATCTCGTCAGGACGTGTGTCATGAATGACCATTCAATTTACTGTCAATGGAGGACAAGCTCTTTTGCATTGCGGCCAATATGACGCGAATGTCCCCCTCTGCAAGTTCTGGGGCATCATCATTAGTATTCAGGCCCTCTTCCGAAGTCTGCTCTCGAAGCCTGGATTTTCTTTCCTCGAATTGGAGCTTGGGCTGAGTTTTATCGACCTTTCCCATGGCCTCAGCTTTTGGTACCCGCTCCGGAGGTGTCACAACGCATGGGATATAACTGCAGCGTCTCACCGTAGTTACAGCAGTCTAATAGCGCTATCCACCGAGGCAAGATACAGCCAAAAAGACTTGCCAGTCAGGGCAGCGCAGCGACAAGCTTTATCGTTGAGGGAGGTCGCTGTGGGCTGCGTGGTAACTCCTCGAATTGCGCCTAATCATGCTCCGCGCAAGGCTCGTTAATCCCTGAGCACCAAGGCGCCACCCCAGGCGTCGCACACAGGCAAAGGGATATTGGTGTGCTGATCACGCCGCTGGCTCCGTAACTAGGTAAGGAGGGCCGCGGGGCGAGCGCGGTCGCGTGCCAATGATGGTGACAGTCGCTTTAAATGAAGCTAGGCTCTGGCGGCGGCCAACTCACCAGGGAGCGGCAGCTGTCCCAGGCCGCGAACAGGCGGGTAGCACTTACTTCGCTATCCCTGTGACAGCCGTCCCACGAAGCACGTCGTCTGAAGGACACAAAATGGCGGCGCCAATCCCAGCGCAGCTTCTCACTGTCTCGTCCCTTCGCGCCGACTATCTTTTTAGTGGCAGTGGGGAGGGGGTAGGCCTCAAAACATTCACCGATAGCCCGGTCGGCGCGTCTTCACCGCCAGGCAGCTCTCGTGTCCTTCCCGAAATCAAGGCGTGCTCCACCGCTGCAGAGGCCGCGCCACTCACACGGCGCCGGGGATCAACGTCGGTCGGCCACCCCCGACATCCGTACCATATCGCCGCTCAGGTCCACAGCCGCCACTCACTGCACCTCAAAGCTCACGGTAAGCAATTCCACTTGTCGATCTTTAGGGCGGCGATGTCTGCGCTTCAGGGTCCCAACGCTCACACTCCAAGCGTCGTCGCTGTGTCAACTCCGCTCATTCGATCCCCAACTCTCGGCGTCCGGCCTCCTCTATCTCTCTCGCCTCCCGCAGCGAGATGTAATTCCTTCAAATGAGCTCAAATCGTAGACAGCAACCTCCGCAGCTGGGACAGCGTGTTTCGGGGCTGTAAAGTCAGCGTTGATGCCGGATTAGTTACGGATAGTGCGATGGCTGGACGGAGCTCTCAACTTACACGGCCATCTTGAGCTCAGGCAAGCTCCGCCCCCTTGAGTGTGCATTATTAGTGTGAGGTAGATGAAACCAGTGGAGGACACCTGACCTCCCACTCACACAACAGGTAGCCCACTGAGAAAGTTACAGTTGTCTTAGCACCTGTAATATAGACGTTATCTCTCAAATGGACGGCTTTAGTAAAGAGAGAGACGTAGGCCTACCGTCCTTTGCAGGCCCCATTTGTTCATTCACAGCCGATCACAGAGAGTCCACAAATTGTGCCCTGTCTCATTAATATTCATTAGGGAAGTCATTTTTGCGATCCCTTGTGAGTGGATAATTTATGATGTGACCTATTAATACATAGGTCATATCGAAAATAGCACACCCATTCTAAAACGAGTCAGTGTGCAAATTGCACTGTCTGCGAATGTTTGTGAAGTATCACTGGTGCTTATTCTGTGGTTATATGGCTTGAAAGCAGAGACTGGTGGTCAGGTTACCATCTAAAGCAAAACACTCTTCCTCGCCCATAGGCTAGAGACCAAGATTTTAAATGAAGCCCATCACTTGACTGGAGCTGCATTTGACTTCACACATGACCTGAAAGACTTGCTCTGTTCTGAGTACAAGATACTGCATTTAGCCCATCTCCCTCCATCGAAAAGGCATTTTTGTGTTTTAATTGCTCTGCTTATCATGCTTATAATATTGTAATCCTGCAGTATTGTTCTGGCTTTGGCATGATAAATTAGCCAGGCTTATTGCTAAACAAATATACAATTTGTTTCTGATTGTTAGTTAGTTCTAATTGTATGGAAGACAACAGATAAAATATCCCAGCTGCACCCAATTTGTTCTTTTTCTTTTTACAATTGCCATGTGAAAATGCTTCGTTACTCACCAACTTCCACATGCTATATACATAGCACCAATAAAACAACTAAATGAAAATTGGGTTTCAGAGACTAGTGCTACACATTTATTTAGAAGTGGTGCCCATCACCCTCCAACTGTGCCACTCACCTCTTCTTAGCCTTTCTCTCACATATATATATTTTTATAGCTCTGTTCATCCTAGTATGGGGTGTCAGAGTGCTTTACATCACATGCACACACATTAAACAGAGACAATGAATCATACAAGTGTGTAAATCAATGTATAGGCAATGCTACAGAAAACAAGTTTCAAGTTTCTTTATTTTTGCACGATTAATCAAAATCATTGCAAATGTTTAAAAAAACACACAAGATCATTACCAATTAAAAACAGTGCAGATAGAATAAGATGTAAAAAGAAGCATATTTTTGCACCCTTAAGAAAAATCATTGCAAATGTTTGAAAGAACACAAGATCGTTACCAATTAAAAACGGTGGAGATACAAAAAGATATAAAAATAAGTACAGAAATGCTACAGAAGACATTGCGGGCTACAAAGTGTAGGAGTCACATGTACTCCATACTGGTATACATTGTACGTCAAGAGTAATTAGTCTGGAGAAACTTACACTCAGGATTTAAAATGTAACACACTGGGTGTGGTTGTCTACACTAATATGAATGTCTTACTACCCAAAGAAAGCCTTTTTAGCAACTTTAGAGTAATAAAAAATTGAAAAATAACTGTAATGTTCTAAACCTATGCATTGCAGTTTGCATGCAACTCTTTGTAGCAGGTGCATAGGAATCACTGACAGAATATCGGAAATAAAAATATAGTGTGGAAAAAATATCATGTCAAAAATATTGAGGACCAAAATATAGAGAAGGTAAGTGCAAATAGGTAGACATAGATTTACTATTTTTAACTCCACATCTACGTACCTTGAAGATATATATATTGTCAACTTACATGTATGTGGAGTTATATATAGTAAAACTTTGCTTACCTATAGAACCCTACCTTCATGATATTTTTGTCCTCAATATTCTTTTTTTTTTTTTAATCTTTTTATTGCATGTAAAGCAGACAAAAGAGCAATGACATTAAACATTATATATTGTGGCATCAAGACATATGCATACAGTAACACACTCCTGGCAGTCTTTAGGAACCCACTGTCACCCCATCTCTCGCCCAGCAATTCACAGGACAGCAGCAAAGTGCAGGTACCCTTGACACAAAACTTCATGACTGGTACCCACAACAGGAGCACACAGTTCCCCCCGATATTCATTCCATTTCACCCATATTTTGGTCCATTTGTTCAGAAAGCCCCTGCTTTCATAGGCTACTCTCTCTGCCAGCATGCACCAATCCATGTCTCTCTTCCAATCATTCATGTGCGGTGCTAGTTCCGCTCTCCACATTCGCACTATATTACGTTTAGCCACCATCAATGAAATGAAATGAAATTTGTACTTGTAAAGCGCACTGTTACCCTAGGGTGTCCTGGCGCTGTACGCATACCGCTGTGGAACCCTTCCTGTCTTTTTCCCTGTGAAATGTCCACTCCTGGGCACCCCCAAGGTGAAGCCAGGCATCCCAGCGCTGGTGGGGCCGTTGTGGAGATTAAGCAAGCTATTGCCCAGAGTTGCAGAGTGGGACCCATGATTAGAATAGGCACCGAGGCGAGAATTATCCGGTCCGAGGAAATTGAGCCCAAGACCCGCCGAGGCGGGAATTGAACCCTGGTCCCGGGACAGATCTCTGCATCAGGGTCTGCCGCTCTAACCATTGAGCCACACTTCTCCACAATCAATCCAAGTGTCATCCAGAGCCTGTCCATATGGGCGAGGTCGGTTTTGTTCCAAATATTTAGGAGTCTGCGTGTTGCTTCCGCAGATACTGTTTAAACAGTGTAGGAAGCTGGCTCTGTATATGCTATACCTCAGTAAGGTATAGTGTGCACAGAGTCCAGTGGATCCCCAAAGGTATAGAGGAGGCTAAATTAGATAATCACTAACAGCTCTCTTTGTGGTAGTGTGGCCGAGCAGTTAGGCTTATCAGGAGGGTGTGTTAAGCATTTATTGTATTCACTCAATCAAGACTGATGGCACACACTCAGAGACAGAATCCAGACCAATTAGGTAAGTATAAAAAATATATACTTATGTTTTATTTCTGGAACAAAGCAGGACTTGGCACAGGCAGATAAAATATACTTCCAAATGCAGAACTTTTCAAGTAAATGCAATGGTGAATGGAAGTGGCTTCTTTACAGGTCTGTATTGGCTTTTACAACAGTTTAGAATACATAGAAATTACTTTTGATTATGTGTGGATTACTTTTCAGTTACTTAGAGTATTTGAAATGATATGCCGAGATATCACACTGGAGCTTGTAACTTACAGGTAAGTATGGCAATTCTTAGGTTAAAGTACAGTTACTTTTCCTTCATACAAAAACAGTTCAACACTTAGAACATTATAGGAGCAAAATTCATAACATTGGTTCCTACGGGAAAAAGAAGGTTATGGGTTTGCAGGTAAGTAAAGGACCTGCAAGAATAGTTTTTGGGGGTTAGACCCAAGGTTCCCCAAGGTTCAGTTAGGCCCACAAATTGCACCATCAGTGGCACTGGAGCAGCCGGGTGCATAGTGCAGGGGCCCAATGTTAGCCAATGGGGCTAAGGGGCACTTTGGTTGGGGGCTGCTCACGGGTAGGCCACTCGGTCTTGGCAGCCAAGCCTCTAGGGTTAAGGTCAGAGCAAAAGGGGTCCCAGTTTGGCACCAAGCCCATACCACCAGCGGCACTGGGGCGGCCGGGTGCAGGCTGCTTAGGAGATGTCAAGAGCCCAATGCAATCCTATAGAGGTTGCCGTTTTTGGATTTTGGCTGCAGGCTCGGTCCAGGAAGTCTTCTGGGAGGAACCAACAGTTGGACAGGTAAGTTGGAGGGCTAAGGGACGTAGGTGCACCTCAGGTCTTATTCTCCAGGGTGCAGGGCGGTCAGATGCAGGGGTGCCTTTTGAGGTCGGATTTCACCTTACCGGGCCCCTTGCAGTTGGGGGGGGTCTCCGTGCAGAAGCTGCAGGCGAAGTCGAGGAGTTCTGGAGGGGTCAACCCACGTTGCACTCGGACTCTGGGGCGCTGTGGGATCTCGCTGGGACTGGTGGGCCACTTGGACTCGGGCCGTAGGCAACGGGTGCAGTGGTGGTTCCAGGTGTCGAGTTTCTTCATCCTCAGCAGGCTCAGAGTCTTTCTTTGGAGTTTCTTTAGAACAGAGCTGCTGTTCGCAGGAGATTCAGTCTTTGTTGTAGGCAGTTAGTCCTCCCAGGTGTTCTTGAGGTCGCTGGCTGCAGGACAAGTCGACTTTTGGCACAGGATCGCTGGAAACTGCAGACGGGCCGGTAGGGCTGGGCCAAGTCAGTTCTTCTCTACAGTCTCCTCTGCTGTGCGACTTCATCTGTCCTTCTTTTTCGTAGGTTGCAGGAATCTGAGAAGGCAAGGTTCAGGGTTGCCCCTAAATACTAAATTAGGGGGGTTTACAGGGGTGTACAGTTTGGGACCAATAAGTCCCTTCCTTGGGGTGAGTACACCCAACATTATGCCACCAACCCAGTAGGAGGGGGGCATGAGCCTTTCTCTAATTGGCTGGGTCCCCTCATCTTCAAGATGGAGGGGACTGAGATGTGTGCTTCACCTCGCCTCCCCCACCTGAGGGGTGGGGTTGGCAAAGGTGGGCACACCTCTCCTCCTAACTTGGCTTTCCCTCCCATTCTCCCACCGAAAGTGGAGGTCAGAATCGGTGGGAGCCAGTTGCTGGGGGCAGCAAAAGGCAGGGACAGCTTACAAAGGCGGCAGGCCTTTGAAGCTTCCCCTTCGTGGACCCAGCCCATCCTGGAGGAGGAGGCATGACACCTCTGCCCAGGATGGGCTTTGTTTCTGGACCCAAAGAGTGGAGGCCCTCTACCCAGGGGTCCATAAACCTGTCTGGTGGTGGCAAATGGCAGGCAGCCATTCAAGAACCACACCAAGGTTGGTCGTTTTTTATGGGGCATCTCTAAGATGCCCTCTGAGTGCATTTTACATTAAATCCCACACTGGCATCAGTGTGGGTTTAATGTGCGGGGAATTTTGCTACCAAACTTCCCAGGTTTCAGTAAAGCCATTATGGATCTGTGGAGTTCGTAATGACAAACTCCCAGACCGTATACTCTTTTTGGCTTTACTGCACTTACAATGTCTAAGAATGAACTTAGACACTGTAGCAGTACAGTGCTCATGCAACTGTACTCTCACCTGTGGTCTAGTGCACCCTGCTAGAGGGGTGACTTACCTAGGCCACAGGCAGTGGGTTGCAGGCATGGCACACAAGAATGTGTACCATGTCTACTCTTCACTTTTCTCTGCACCAAAACACGCAGCCTGCAATGGCAGTGTGGGTGTCAAGGTGCAGGGTGGCACAATAGGTGCTGCAGCCCTTAGAGGTCTTCCCTGGTCACCGTGCCCTTGGTACCCATGGTACCTTTTACAAGGGGCTTACCTGTGGCCAGAGATGTCATTTGGGGGTACAAAGGTACAGTTTTGGGGAAAGGACACAGGCCCTGGGAACCTGATTGGCAGGGACCCAGGGCATATCAAGTCAAAGTGCACCAGAAAACTGCCAAAAAGTGGGGGGGTTACTGCAACAGAAACCCCCTTACCTACAAACAGGTAACCACTGGCTCCCAATATGGTTGAAGTATCGGGCAGCGCCATATCATATGAAAAAAAGTCCCCTTCTGACCACATTTCTTAGAGAACAGTGCGGTGTCTGCCCTACCGATCTTCACTACAGTAGTGCATGTATAATGGCATCTATGTAGGATTTTTAGTTGCACTAGGCGGAACCTTGATCTTCTGGCCACCTCCCTAGTGGAGGCCAAGGCATCAGGCCTCTCATCGTCCTCCAGGCCCTCAAAATTAGGCTCCCAGTTTTCTTGCAAACAGGTCAGGGTATCAGGGCAGTTATGTAACAATTTGCAGTAGGTAAGTGAAATTGCCTTCCTGGGCATATAGTCGTCTAGCAATCTATCTTCAAGTGGGGATGATTCAGGGAGGTCCTCGCCCTTTGGTAATGCCTTCTGCAGGGCATGACGTATTTGTAAATATTGGTATATTTCAGTGGGCGCCAATTGGTATTTGCTTTGTAAGTCTGCGAATGAAATTATACCACCTTGTGTCCACAGGTATCCCACCTTAGACAGGCCAATTAGATCCCACTTATTGAAGCCCTTTTGTGTAGCAAGGGTACCCAATTGTGCAGCGTCCCAAAGAAGAGTGGCCTGTGTAATTACCTCGCCAACCCAGGCATTTAGAGTGTTGTGCAAAGGGTAAGGTGTGCGTGTTCCCCCAAAAACGGCTCTGAGGTCGCCCCCGGGCTGCATGGCTCTCCTATCCATCCATTGAGCTGGCTCGCCCTCTGGAATATGGACCAGTGGTTAATGGTGACAAGCTGTGCCGCCCAGTAATATTTTTTAACTTCGGGCAGAGCTATCCCACCATCATACCAGCTCTTTGTAAATTTCTTAAGAGCTATTCGGGAGGGGCCTCCATCCCAAAGTAGAGTGAGGGTTTTGCTTTTGATCGCTTGAAAGTAGGATAATGAGACAGGGTAAGGTGTGTTCTGAATGTCCTCCATATTCTTGACACAATATTTTGTTCCACTATGTATTTGTTTCCGATATTCTGTCTAACCACTGGTGCATAGCTCACTCTGCTCTGTAAGAATGATTGCAACTAGAACTGCAAAGAACAAAAGGACATCTGTGAAAAAGCAGTAACCCACTGGGCTATCTACATAAAATACAAATATTTAGTCTGCATGTTACATGTTATACTTTGCAGCAGGCACAATAACCCTCTACGCGACTTTCTCATGTGTCAAACCTGACACTAGGCAAAACTCAGATCTCTCTGGCAACTACATTAATCACCAGAGTTATCTTGGCATTATTATTGTGTGAAAATTGCTGACCACACAAAGAACTCTGCTGCAGGTGCTTTTAACCTCATAAGATATTTTGAACTGCAGCACCTCCCACTCCTTAGGTTTCATTTATTTATTTATTTAATGATTACAGTACTTCGTGGAGGTCGACATAAACTAAGAAACCAACAACAGAATAAAAAGTTTGATGATAACATTAACACAGAAAAATATTCCTTCCCAACAAGACATCAAGGACTCCTAAGCGGAATCCAACATTAAAAAAAGTCTTCAGATTAAAAACATAGCAATATAATGTACAGTACAAAATAATTAAATGTCCTTCATGCCCTTAGTGCAAATGTTTAGGAGGTAAATAACATAAGATAATATATCTACCCTAAAATACCATCACAAGATAAAGAATAAAATCGTCCACACAGAGCAAGTATTAGCAGCTTCTCCATACATACCTAATGAACCTTAATACAAGTTTAAAAAACACTTTAAAAATTTTAAAATTCTATGACAAAACATTTCATTTGGCAGTTCATAAAGAGATTCAATTAATGCTGAGGCCAAAAGAATAGATAGCTGTAGACATATTGGTCTCATCCATTTTCGTCGACACAATAGTAATGCTGGGCAAATAAATAATACATGATTAACATCTTGCAGGCCGTTATTGCACAAATTACAAATCGGTGATGAACCATACCATTTTGCCAATAAAGGGTTTAAAGGGAGCATACCCTGCCTCAATAGTAACCAAAAACGGCGCACTCCATTTGGCAAGTTCCGAGAAATATATGCCTGTACTTTATTTATCACGCAGGAGTCAATAGCCGGATGGTTACCCATCTTTAAAGTGCAAGCTTCCCTATCCCTAGAGAAACTTATTTCCCAAGTGGCCTGTTTCAGGGTGGCCCTTAATTGATATGGCGATAAAGTGAAGAGCAGGGACTGATCTAACTGCAGCAAATCAATCGCAGTCATAACATTTCTAAAAATTAATGGCTGTTCTTTTAAACATTCTAAGATTTCTTTCCGAAGCAAAGACCTTAGTGTGCCATAATCACTCTTTGCCAAGCCTAAGACCCAACGCGCCAACCCCGCGATACCCTGTGCCCAGGTACTTCTCAATCCAAATTCTACCCTGAGGACAGCCACAGAACAAGCCGAATTAACTGAGGCTAAACTTTTTAAAATTCGGCCTTCTGTTGCATTTAGAAATCCCCATTTCCCTACATCGATCAATTCTATACCATACAGCAAGGAGGCAGGGATTTTTTGCACAAAACACCTCCAATAAAAGTGCAAAATGTCTTTTCCCAGTAGACCTATAAGGGGAACCCAAGCTTTTCCCGAGTGGTGGCTTTAGAGATATTATTTTCTATATGGGCTTTATCGCTTAGGTTGCCACGCACTATTTTTCCTAAAAAGGTATCCGATTTTACAAGTTCCTATTTTTGGCCGCCTACAGACCATAAAAAATTTCCATACTTCAGCTTCTTTCTTCCATGCATACACATCATTTACATTTTTGATATATTAATCTTTAGGTGGAGAGCCCCAGCAAATTTATGGAGCACCTGCAGACAACTATTTAATCCCCTAGAGGTTAAATTCAAAATTATTATGTCGTCTGCATAGAGTAAAAACACACAATCAGTTTTCCCCCAATAACTGGGGCAATGCCCTCACTTTGGGCCAGGTAATGAGGGAGATCTGAGATGTATAAAGAGAAAAGAAGGGGGGCCAATAAACATCCTTGTTTTAAACCATTTGCGGTGGGGATAGCTTGCAAAAGACCTCTATCCGCTCCCATTAAGACTCTACACCAGGTATCCATATGAAGGGCACGAACTAACTCCAAAAAGGTTCCCGGCATAACCACATTTAAAAGCTTACTCCACAGCAAAGGACGATCTACTTTGTCAAATGCTGTGGAGAAGTCAATAAAAGCTGTATATACCCTTCCTCCTCTAATTGGAACATATTTTTGATTTATTACCTTAGGTCAGTGCCTGTTGCAACAGTGCTGGTCGCACCACCCTAAAGCTGGCATCAAGCACATTCCTTTTGTTCTGTTTGATGTACATCTCACAAAATAGCAGACAGGGAAGAGAGTGGGATCTGATCAGCTTGTCTGTGTCTTGTATCACATGGCTAGACTACCTGTGTGTGTGCACTTTTCACACCTTAGGCTTCTCATGTTTGCATGCTTCTAATGTGGCATTCTTCTCATATTTGCAAGCATCACATATTGTAATGAGCATTTTATATAACATGCTGCTCATTTTTGGGAGAATCCCAAATATGAAGTTTTTGTGCTTTTCTGCATTCCACACAATACTCATTTGTGACGTTCCACCCGCTGTATTCACTTGTAAGCTTCACACACAAACATTATTTTCCAGTGTTTAAAAGTATCACACTCAGCCCCTCGTATTTGTGTTAATTACTATCAGGTCACTACTGAGCTTCGCCCACACACATCTCATTCTGCATAATCTCACTATACTTATCTTCAGTGTGAGCGTATAACTTACTACACTTCTTAAGTATGTGTCTCGCACAATAGGCTCTTTCACCTTTTGAGCATTTCTCTTCCACACAAACACTGTTAATCTCATTTTTGCAAGCATCTCGAACATAAGGCTTATTCTTATTGCAAATTTATCTCACAGGGATTCGCATGTTTGTGTGCAAGATATGTGGTTTGAATGCACTTTACTCTCATGTTATCCATCTGCAATAAATCTTCCCATAGATTAGACAACAAAAGTTTGAAGTTTTTCTATTGAAGGCCTTGCAAATATGTTGAAAATAAACCCATTGTGTCCAATGCGCTGGACGGTCAGTGTAAAGGCTGTACAAACAGTAATGGATAACTACAAACCTATTCTGGAAACCCTAGAATAAATAACAAATTTCAAGATAAGTTGCAATGTGTCTGCATGTGCTCCCATTTTATCTGACACACGTTTAGAGAAGACTAACCTCTCCAGGTCTTCAGATTGCTCTCCAAGTACTGAAACTTCTAGAATGTTTGAATATTGCCATGCAAGGATGCCAGCAAAGTATATCAGGACTACTAGCTGCTGTGAATATAACAAAAAATGCAATACTAAAGCTTTGCGATGATGGATCTTTTGACAGTCTGCACAACTCCAGTAACCAGTATACTGTTTATATTACTAAGTACCATCTTAATGCCATTGAATTGCAATGACTGTGGCGATAGATGATGGAGCATCAAAAACTTTTCATCCTGTAACTATCAGGGATTACTATCACCCTCGGATTTTGCTAAAACTTGAACAGCTGCTTTTAACAGGCAATGGCATTGACACTATTCCTTGATACAAAGAAATTGACCCTTTGCTGCTTTCAGCTCAATTAGCTAATTTATCAAGTATATTGAAGTACTCTTTACTCCTGAAACTGGCAGACATACTCTGATAAATACTTCCAACAAAGAGAGGTTTCTTTTCACAGATTGATTAGCTACTAAAGATTCTTTTAGTTATTTCAGTATTTTCTTGTGAGGCTGAGAGAAGCTCCAGTGGTCTCCGCCGACGGAAAACTTGGCTAAGATCAACTATGTCCCATATAAAACTGAGGGCCCAATTACGAGTTTGGCGGTCCATGGGACCCCCAAACCTGTGGTGGCAGTCCACCCGCCGCATTACATGTACAGTGGTTAGACCGCCACTGAACCGCTGCTACCGCCGGGATCCTTTATCCCGCGGTGGTGGTGCAGCGGTCTGAGGCAACAATATCCTGGCAGTGCTGCTGCGGCACCACCGAGCATATTACGAGTTGCCTCACTACGACCCTTTCCACGGAGGTAAGCCCTGCCATGGAAAGGATGGTGGTGAGGCAACTCAGGGGGTCCATACAGGGCCTCTTGATGCCTCTGAGCAAAGGGGTGCATGCAGCAGTATTTTTGCACCCCCTGTTCCTGCACGGAAAGAAATGCACAACATTGTGCATTTCTGTCTGTGCAGGAATGGGCTGCCGGCCACCTACGGTGGTGCCTTTCTTAGGCTCTCCAATGAACCTTAGAAAGGCACCATTGTGGGACAGCCACTGCAGGACAGCCCGCCAGGATTATACTTGTAATCCGTACGGGTATGGCGGTCTCGCAGCGGTGACCTGCTGCGGGACTGCCAAACTCATAATCAGGCCCTGAATCACGATGCCATGTGCAACATACATAAAGAGATGATGGAATCACTTGACATACAGACAATAGCAAAAGAAGTTGTCCTCCGCATTGAATGGCGCAAGAAAATATATAATTTTTCTACTTAAAGTTAATGATTTTACAGGATGTGGTGTAACGGCCTGAGCTACCAACCTCGGAGCCAGTGGGAACCAGGTTTGAGTCTCAGCGTCAACATCCTGTGATTCTGAGCAAATCACTTAATCTCCCCTTAATCTTGCCTACAATTTAGCGCCTTGAGACCCTCACAGGTGATTTCCTGCGCTCTACAAATCCTGGATTCATTCTCATAGAAGCCTGCAGCAAAAAGAATGCTTTCTAACTAGCCCAGTTGCATTTTGAGGTTTACGAATGTCACTAAGCACATTTACTTTGCTCTTTCTTTTTTCCCTACCACCTTTATTAGTGAATGAAGATACATGGTTCAACAACTTGTTTTTTCACATTTGGTTTAATTGCTTTGCAAATGTAAATAACAATAACAAGTACCTTCAATCTGTGAAAACATGATTACCTTTCTCCCTATTTCACTTCAAAACTATATGATTGTGTACGTTATCAGAGCCTATGATTTACAAACAACAGGTGATTGGCGGCCCCCGGGGAAAGGAAGACGCAGTCTAGTCTTTCCCCGGGAGTATTCGTGCGATAAAGACACGACATGGTTGGGGATAGGTTTTTCTGGGGGGAAGAGGCGGGTCATTCAGGGGCATATAAGTGTCCGGAGAGGCGTTAAGGGCCTCTTCCGGTCCCTGTGCATCACCGGGGGAGGAGTGTCGGGTAGGGAAGTTTTTTGTTGTGCGCATTTCATTTAGTTATAATTTATTTGCGTCACCGATATAAGCGGGTGGCTTACCGGGTTTCCAGCGCGGTGCCCCCGTGTTGCTTTCTGCCTTGTTATGGCTGATGAGGGGAGGGGCGGGCTTGTCCCTTCGGCTGAAGCAGTCCAGGCCGCGCTCCACACGCTAGGCGCAGCGGGTCTGGGGTGCTTGAAGAGTCGTGGGTCGGCATGTCGCGACCCACGCGTTTAGCATCAGGTGGTGTGGCAGCCGCCGTCGTGGCCTGCCTCCCCGAAGGCGATGGAGGCTGGTCTAAGTCAGCTCATGTGGGAGGGGGAGGGGCGCGAAGCGCAAGCAGGGGAGGACGACGCCTCAGCCTCCCAGCTCGCCTAGAGCCAAACGAGCTGCCCGGCCCCAGTTATGCAGACGAGGTTTCGGGCAGGGCCGGGGCTCATCAGAGTAGTTTGGCAGGGGGGGAGCCTGGGAACAAACAAGCACAAGGCAGTGCAATTGTAGAAAATAAGGGAAAAGGGGCACGTGAGGATCACGACCCTTCCCTATCATTAAAAGATACAGTGGGTGCCTCTAAAGGGCAGGGGGCCAAGGGCCCCGCCCTTAAAAAATTAAAAAGTGCTGGTGGGGTCAATCAGGTCAATGACATGGGACATCAAGGGTATTTTTGCACCAGGACAGTAAGTACCCACAACCCCACAGTGCAGGAAGCGCCAAGAAGTAGGTGGGCAGAAGTTGATTTTGAGGTACAGATTAGGGAACAGCGCCGCCTGGTCCAAGAAACTGAGGTGCACAGGCTGGCACTATGTGAGGCCCGCGAGAGGGACGCTGTAGCATGTCGGAGGTCAGAAGAGGCGCAGGTCAGAGAGGGATTAGCAGACAGGCCAGAGCCGGGGACTTCAGGCCAGGACAGTCGGAGATGGATTTGGGTGCCAGCTAGCGGGTGCCAGGGGGAAGACACTACAGTGGCTCTTGCTGCCCAGGGGCACGGTGATGCACAGGAACACCTTGGTTCGCGCAGCCAAGGGGGAGGGGTGGGTACAAGGTCAGCAGCAGACACCGACAGAAGGGGGGAATTGCTAGCGGGGTGCACTACGGCCTCGAAACACTGGCAGGAAGGCACGGGGGTCAACCTTGGCCAACCCTACACCGAGGGAGCGGGCGCGCGACGACATGACTGGCAGAGATAGTTTTGGGTGCGGAAAGGATGGCGGTGAGAGTGGTGAACATAGGGAGCGGGTGGTAGGTGATAAGTATGCAGTCGAGGATGAGCTGCTGCTGGATTATGAGTGATGCAACATGTTCTCCAGTTCATGTTTTACAGCAGTCAAGTGCGAACATTAAAAGGGCCAAAGGAAAGGAGAAGAGCGACAAAGGGGAACTTGAAGCAACCAGATGGCGGACTGAGCCTTTACCTTCAGGTACGGGTGAATGGTGGTCAGTTTGGGAGCGGGGGATGGGCAGAAGGAGAAACCGGCGAGGCGGTCGGTGGGGGTTGGTGATGGTGATGTTAATGCAAAAAAAGATCAGAAAAAAGTAATTACTGACAAAAAGGCATCGCAGAAAAGTGAGAGTAAGAAACAAAAGGATAACAAAAGGCGGCGGTCAGATAGCTCCTCAGAGTCGAATAAAGACAGTACGGATTCAGATGAAGCCGAACATAAAAAGAAGTTGCCTTATATATTTTTTATTTTTTTTATTTTACTGGGTATTTGTAAAGCGCGCGGCTACTCCGTGGAGTGTCCCGGCGCTGGGAAAAGACCCTGTAACAAAGACCAGAAAAAAACATCAGAGCTAAGACATGTCAGGCTAAGGTTGAAAAAGCCATGTTTTTAGTTTCTTTCTAAGCTCCTGAACTTGTCTTAAAGAAAGGGGCAGGCTGTTCCATAGCCGCGAAGCCACCACTTGAAAAGATCTGCCACCCACCCGGGAGAGCCGAAACTTAGGAGTAGATGTCAACAACTGTGCAGAGGACTTCAAGGTCCGATGCGGGACATAATGCTGGACCCTCACTCCCAGATACGGCGCCCCTATCTTGTAGAAGGCCTTAAAAACCAAGACCAATGCTTTAAACTGAATCCTTTTGTAAACCGGAAGCCAGTGCAATGAGGCCAAGAGAGGAGTTGTTTGTGTCCTGGCGCCGACCAAAACAATTGCTCTGGCCGCCGCATTCTGGACCACTTGTAAGCGGCCAAGTAAATAGTCAGGTAAGCCTAAATACAGGGCATTCGCAAAGTCCAGTCTAGATACCACCAGGGCCTGGACTACCGTCCTCCTGTGTGAGACAGGAAGAAGTGGAAGAAAGTTTCTTAACATTTTCAGTAATCCGAAACAGGTTCCTGCCACAGATTGGATCTGAGGCCTTATCGACAGGTCAGCATCCATCTTAACCCCAAGATTTTTCACGATACTGACTGAGGAGGCGGGGGGGGGGACATATCTTGGGGCCACCATTGATGCCAATCAGTACATGGGTGGGAGCCGAAGAAGATAATCTCAGACTTCTCAGGATTACATTTCAGTTGATTTTGTCTAAGCCATTGAAACACTTCTGATAGGCAAGTGTTGATCATACTACCGTCAAAGGCCACCCCCTTCACACAGGAAAACAACAGTTGTGTGTCGTCTGCATACGACACGATTTTAGCACCGTGTTTCTCCGCGAGAAGCGCAAGAGGGGCCATATATAAATTAAACAAAGTCGGGCTCAAAATTGAGCCCTGGGGGACTCCCACATTCATTGGAGGAATGGGGGCCGAAAAAGGAGGGGACCAAATGGTTTGCAGGCGGTCACTTAAAAAAGAATTGAACCATCTGAGTACCGACCCTCCGATACCTCCCTCTTGAAGTCTACGCAAGAGTCTATCATGGGGCACGGTATCGAAGGCCGCGGAGAGGTCCAACAGCACCAGTGCCGCATTGCCTCCTTTATCAAGGGTGGTTTTAATGGTTTCAGAGACTTCTAAGATGGCAGTTTCCGTACTGAAGTTTGCTCTAAAACCGGACTGACTTGGATGCAAAAGATGGTTGGCTTCCACAAATTCTGTAATAACC
The DNA here is from genome assembly GCA_963921515.1 of Calotriton arnoldi. Classification (NCBI taxonomy): domain Eukaryota; kingdom Metazoa; phylum Chordata; class Amphibia; order Caudata; family Salamandridae; genus Calotriton; species Calotriton arnoldi. Next base: position 5,346,282 of record CAWUFW010000196.1, on the reverse strand, counting down.
CTATTGACATATTTTTCCAAGACCCTGGAAAAGAAAGGCAGCAGCGATATAGGCCTATAATTACCCGCTACCTGAGGGTCGGCCATCGGTTTCTTCAAGAGCGGGAGGATCTTAGCATGTTTCCAGCTTTGAGGCATCTGCCCAACTTCCAGGGAGGTGTTCAAAATCCGATTGACAGCCGGTGTGAAAGGCAGCGAGTCTTCTAAGACCCTCAATGCTGCCCGGTGCAGGGTTCCACCTCTAATTCACTTTGGGTTCGCTATCAAAATAATGAGGCAAGCGCTGGAAACTGGAAGACAAGAAAAAGGTTTATTTCTCATGAGGAGATCACGTCAACTGCAGACACCGGGATGTCTGAGGGAAGTGTTCTGCTGATACTCCTTTGGCTCTTCCTTTTATACAGGTTTGACACAATGCATTTGTTTCATTAACATGGTTACACAAGCTTGGGGTCCCCGCCCGGGCAGGTTGTCACACAAGCCCAACAGTAATTCTCTTCCCACCCAGGTCAAACAGACAATCTTATCTTGCAGCTGGACCTTGCTTCAGGGTCTAAAACATGTGAGACCGGCCAGATCTAAGAGTCCGTTCTGTTGATAAAAACAGGTCCCATTGTTGGGAACAACAAGTCTTGCTGTTTGCAGTGCAATAAATCATGTTGCAAGAGTCTTTTTGGTGTTTGGAACCTGTTTGTGTAACTAGGTGCAGTGAGGGTAGAGTGTCCAAAGGTTTGCCTGAAAACAGAGATGAGAGGAAAAACGAGTTTGTGGCAGCAAGTGGCGCTGAGGTTTGTTGTGGCAATAGAGTTTATAGCCCCCAGCACACATACCAGGTCGGTCAGAGGGTCAGAGGGATGCTAGTAAGGGCAGGGTGAAACAAAGGTGACCAACAGAGTACAAAATGGCTGTGATAGATTAAAATGACTGCAACTTATGTGCACATAGAATTCCACCAGACAAGATGGTGCAGGTAATGTTCATGATTATTGTTTTGCTTTTAACAGTGGCCCCTTTGAACATAACTAGCCAGCTTGTCAGTCTATTTCGATCTCCATAATGTCCCGTATCTCTTGATCATACATTACTCTCATTTTTGTTAGCTGAATGTCCATAGTCTTAGGGTGCAAGGTAGTTATGCAAAGAGAACACAAAGGTGGTATACAGTGTATACCCAAACAACAACCACATATTGTCAATACTGGGACCAAGAGAATCATTGATATTTTCCAACCCCACTCCTTCAAGATGCCCCAAAGCCAACTTCCAATTGTCCAAGTCTCTGATCCTTGATGAATTTCTGAAGATAGTCTATGGAGATGTTCGATTGCTTCATAGACAGAAGGTGAATTATCAGGCTGCGTCGAGGAACTGTGATGAGGCAGAGTCTGCTTGATCAATGTCTTTAGAACGCTTTTCTCGATGATGCTCTGCAGGGGCTGTGTAGGTTGGTGGCAAAACAAAGGCAATGTAGCACTTGCCCCCCAAGTTTCTTGGGAGCCAGGTGTAGGCTTTGGTTCCACAAACAAAGTACATATTGGGTGATGCAACAAGCGCTGGGGGTTGGCAGTGTTCAAAGTCCTTACAATGCTACAGGTGCTGTGACCCACATTCTTAGTCCCACGGCCTTCAATGCATACAAGGCCAGAGACGTTCACCACAGATAGGGCCACAGTCAGTGTTGCAGCAGTTCTTTTCTTCAGGTAGTAAAATGTGGCTCTGTTAGGATTATTGAACACTTGCATTTCCACTCGTTCTTTGGAGGGGACATTAATCTGGAATGTCGCATTGAAGGTGTGAGGGCAGAAGGGGGCGGCTGTCCTTCCTGTTTTGTTTCGCCAGAACTCGTTGTAGAACTGGGCGATTGTTCCGTCGGAAGTGGCATTGTCTTTGTAACTTTCTTGTAGGAGCATCATCCAGGCAAGGCAAGATCCGTGAATAGAAAAGGGCGAAGGGATGAAAGGGATGGAATGTTCAATGGCATGTGGTAACAGCCCACAGACCCAACAGTTGGTAGCATTGGTGGCAAGATTGTTCTGGTGCAACATCTGCACGAAAGAATTATTCCAGAATTCTTTGCGTCATTCTCGGAGATGTGGCGGTAGTGATACCAGGTAGTGTTCTTTCTTGGTGGTTGGTTGCATGGTGGGTGACAATGTTCTGTATGCAGGTGCATTCTCTTCAATGATCCAGAGTGCGACCATTAGCAGGAGACAGGTGAGAAATGCGGCTACAAGTGCAATTGTCTTTGTGCTGTGCAGGTTAGCAGTCTTGGTGTCTTTGCGGTGGTTTTGCAGGTGTTCAGTTTCTTCCATCATCTTCGAGGAGCTCAACAACTGTTAGGACCACAGACTTTTGTCTGGCGCTTTCCTGGTAGCGTTGTTTGACTGTGCTACCGATCTGAGACCTTGACTTGGTTAGTGGCCTGGTCGTTGGAGCTCCCTCCTTTCGTCGATCTTAGGTTGTACCCTTTCCTGGATGGCACCGTGGGGTCGGGAAATTCTGATAGTTCGAGGGTGTCTTCTTGTGGGTAGCAACTCGGTCTCTCGCGAGTACTTCCTCTTGCACCTCCACCCCTTCACAGGTTGCCAGGGTTGGAGGGACTCGTTTGAGAGTTCAGCCAGTTTCGTTTTCCTTCCACTCGGAGGGCAGTTCGGGTGGTGATCAGGACTTGCCAGGGGCCCGTCCACCTAGGCTCCAGATTCTTCGTTCTTTGGAAGTTGCGAATCAATACATGGTCACCTGGCTTTATTTCATGTCCCGGGCCCCTGGATACGTCAGGCAAGGCTTGCTGCACCTGTTGGTGGATAATTGTTAGCTCGTTTGTTAATTTATGCAAGTAATCCGACATTAATATGTTCGGGACATCGTTAATGGAGGTGGGTCTTGGTGCCGCCCAGATGCTCATAGGCCTGCCGAAGACTACCTCATACGGGGTCAGTCGGTGTTTGGCTAAAAGCGCACACAACCACCAGGACATATTTTAGACCAAGGCATCTCTCTAGTTGAATGCAATCCATTTGAAGGATTTCAAAGGGGTGGTCAGGGACTCCAAACCCTCCCCGTGGTACTACTATCCCCTTCCCTGGGTTGTGTTGTAGGCAGACTATACATTGTTGTACTATGCGTTTTGCAGATTCTGCTATCTTGACGTTATGCCATACTCTGGTGATTAGTTCAATCATGGGGGTGGAGCCTATGTGTGCTGGTAAATGTGCCATGGTCAATATGGGGATGAGGTAGGCATTGGGTAACAGCCACTTATTTCCGTCTTTAGTTCTCCAGCAATCTTCCTCGTCTTTTAGTCCCACCTTTTCCCACTCGGTCAATTCGTCTTGTGTGCCTGTAGTCTGTATGACCCTTACAGTGGTCCTAGCGTCAGTCCATCGTTCAGCTTGTGACCTGGTCACATACATTCGTGTCGTAGTTCTGTCTCCTTCCGTGGCTCGGGCAGTAACGTCTGCTAGTGCATTTCCCTGTCCAATGAGATCAGTCACTTTCCTATGTGCTTGGCATTTTATCACTGCTAACTTCTTGGGGAGGAGGACTGCTTGCGTCAAGGCGGAGACTAAATCTCCATGCAGGATGGGTGTACCGTGTGAAGTCAGGAACCCTTTTTCTTTCCATAAGATCCCAAAATGGTGAACCACCCCGAAGGCATATTGGCTGTCGGTGTATATTGTTAACTGTCGTGTCAGTCGCTAAGATACATGCTCGTGTGAGGGCAATGAGTTCTGCAGCCTGGGCTGAACGTTGGGGAATACGGGCTGTTTCCAGAACGGTTCGGGCTGTGGTGACAGCATATGCAGCTGAGGTGGTGCCGTCGGGGAGTTTGATGCACGAACCATCCACCCATAGTTCTCCATCTGGTTCTAGAAAGGCGGTGTCTCTGAGATCTATTCTACTCTTTGTTTGTTCATCGGTTAGTGTCACACAGTCGTGTAGTGGAGTCACGCTAGGATCATTTTCGGGTAGGGGTAACAGTGTGGCTGGATTGAGGGTGGTGCACCGCTTTAGGGTAATGTGCGGTGCTAGCAGGGTCAACTCATATCCTGTCAGTCGGGCGCTAGTCAAGTGTTGGGATTTGGTCTGGTTTAGTAGTGTGTCGACTGCATGGGGTACTAAAACAGTGACTGGATTGGAGAGTACTATTCCTTCGCTCTGGCGTATCGATACTGCTGCAGCTGCCACAGCGCGCAGGCACGCTGGCAGCGCTCTGGCTACTGGATCGAGGGTGGCAGAGAAATATGCACAAGGGCGTTGTTTGTGACCAATTGATTGTTTTAGGACAGACAATGCACATCCTCCCCTCTCGTGCGTGTAGAGGAAGAATGGTTTGGAGTAATCCGGGGTTCCTAGGACAGGCGCTGAACAAAGGGCATTGCGTAGTTCTTTAAAGGCTGACTGGCATTCGGGGGTCCAGGGGAGAGGTGAGGGGATGTCTTTAGCTAGGAGGGAGAGAAGGGGTTTGACAATGAGGCTAAAGTTCGGTAACCACTGTCGGCAAAATGAGGTGAGACCTATCAAAGAGCGGACTTGTTTCTGATCTTTGGGGACAGGGGTGTCTAGAATTGTCTGGATCCTGTCAGGCGTGAGTTTCCTCCCTTCTTTGGATAAAAGGTGACCCAAATAGGTCACTTGTGATTTACAGAACTGCAATTTCTTTCGGGAGACCTTGTGACCATTCTCAGCAAGAAAATGGAGTAGTTTGATGGTGGCTGTGACGGCTATTGGTATGGTGTCCGCTGCTAGAAGGATGTCGTCTACATATCGGTCGGGTTAAAGGGTTGGTGGAGGGCGTACCGTCAAATCCTATTGAGGTCACATGTGAGCCTGACAAGAGTGCCCTTGGAATCAGTCGTTTGGATAGTGCAGAAATGGCGACTTTGTGCCCAGGACCTCAGCGGTAACATAAGGGCCTTGCTGATCAACATAGAGCTCGACTGGATCCCTCCCTTGCCCCTGGCTGTCCTATGCAAAGTCGTACGTATTTTCATAATCTGTCTGTTGGTACTGATTCTGTTTGGGATGGTCAAATGTGTTCACTCTTCCTGGCCTTTCCTCGCTTGCTTCACTCGCGTACCCTCTCCCACGTTCTCTTCCTCTCTGTCCACTTGCTATTTCCTCGCCCTCTGCCCCTACCAGCTCCTAACAAAGCCGGGCATTGGGTTTTCCAGTGTCCATATTCTTTGCAAAATGCACATTGATCCTGTCCTAGGTCTTGGCGTCCTACATATGATGTCGATGAATTGTTTCTAGGTGGCTGTACTCTAGGGGTATTCTGCTGGTATCCTCCCCTATATTGCTCCCTTCCTGTATTCGCCCCCTGGAGTTGTGCTACCATTACCCTTTCCTTCAAGTCCTTCTTTTTCCTTTCTGTAGCCCTGTCATTTTCGTTTTTCTGATGCTCATAGTACTGGGCCATTTGGAGAATGGCCGCCGGTTTAGATGCTGCCCAACTACTTTCGCTGGCTTGTAATTTCTGGGATATATCTGGCAGTAGTCCTTTGACATAGTTCTGCACAAATAAGTGGTGTCCGGTTGCGGTGGACATGTCTTGTCCACTGTAATCGGAGAACACCGTTTCAAATCTGGAGAAATACTCTGAGACATCCTCTTGTGGTTTCTGGCGGCATGCGGTTACTATGGACCAGTCTATCTTTTTCTCTGGGATCAGCGTTTTCACTTTCTGCACTATTTTGTCAGGGAGGTCCAATATTGCTTTAACCGGTTTTTGACCAGGGTTCCGCTGTTTATCTAATGTGTTGAGTTGTTCCCAGGTATGACCAAGCAGTTCGGTATGGTCTATTTTCCTAATCTGTTTCCACACATCTGCTGGCAAACATAACCCGAAGAACAAGTCTATGTCGGCAAGTGTCATTATTGTTGATCCCAGAGCGGTACCTAGCTCGGTGTAAAGGCGGTGGGGTTCTTTCGTAAATCCGGTAAAGATTTACGGAACGTCAAAATGTCCTGTCTGTCCCATGGTTGATACACCCAATTGTAGACCACCCTTCCTCTAGCGTCTTGATGGTTCATATCGTCATGAGTCCCTTGTCCTCTAGGAGGTACCCAATAAGGGGCAGCTTCTTTTATCGGCATCATGCTATCTGGTTTTTCCACCGGGGTCCTGCTATCTTAGATGTCCTGTCCTTATCTATCCGTCCTTGTTCCACGAGGTGACGGAATACCTCCAGTGTGGATGAAAAGAGTTCTGTAACATCGTTGTCGCCTTCATCTCCGGTGTCTACCTTCCTATAGAGAGCCACTAGCCGCTCGGGCCCTACATCTTGGTACTTCTCTTCATATGCAGTAAGAGTGTGGTAACAGAGACGTACAATAAAGTATCGTTTGTGGTTTTCAACATAGGAGTTGCATATGTCAGTTACATACTCTTCTGTCTCCTTCCTATCTATGAGGGATTTAACTATTTTATCAATGCCTGCTCGCTCATTTTTACTTAATCGGGGGACCCTGGGCGCTCCTTTTTCTTTTGATCCTACCTCTACTTCTGTATCCTTTGACGAGGCATTTGGTGTGGGTGACTCGGTGGGAGCAGAGGCGGTGGAGACTGAGGCGATCGTGCCATCTCCGGCTATACTTTGGTGGTCCTGGCGTTGTGCTACGGGATGAGTAGGGGCATAAGGGGGTGGCATGTATATGATTGGGGGACCTAACAATAAATCATCATCTACCCTTTGTTTTGCTGGTAACTTGGGGTAAAGAGTCGAGGGCGTTCTAACAGGGCATTGACCTGATATTTTTGATTCCTGTTCCTTTTTTATCGATTTCCTTTTCTTTTAGTTTTTCTTCTAATCTTTTACAGGCTTGGTAAGCTGATTTTCGCGTTTCTTTATCTTGTCTAGCTTCGTCCCTTTTCTTTCTTTGAGCTGCCTCTTTTCGCCATAAATCAAAACTGTCAAACATGGCTGGTCTAGTTTTCTTTTTGTGGAGAGCTAATTCTAACGTTTCTATTTTAGCGGGATCGAAAGGTCCCGTCAGTGGCCACTGATTTACCCGGTCCTTCCTAGTGTATTTATGCCATAGTTTGCTATAAGCTACGGTGGCTAATCCATACTTTACGTACATGTCCTTGTTAGGGTGCCTTCCGGCGGTGCCGGCTGACTGACCTCTAACGAACGGTCGGGTCCAAAACAATTACAATCAAACAATCTAGAGAAAACAGGCATGACGTATTTATCGGTCAAAATGAATATCTCAATCAATCAATTTAGACAAAAAGTCTGCACTACCTGTCCTTCGCTGCCTGCAAAGAGAGAGAATATTCCTATTCTTCGTTGTTTGCAAGCAGGGAAATGTCGTAAATAACTCAATATCAAAAAGGAATACTAGTATTTCAATCAAACTATTCAATCAATCAATCAATTTGTCGTTTTTCACGACCTTACCCGGACCGTATGGACAGTTCTTCGTCTTCCCCTTCCAGCGCCTGGTTGTCCTCTCACTCCAACAATCAATGCGGCGTTCCTCTAAGGTCCCAGTCAGGACCGCAGGTCACTCGAGAGAGGTCCGTTCGGAACCGGTGAAGTTCAGTCGATCGGCAGCCAGACAAGGGTCTTCTCAGGCAGGTATACCCCAATCGTTTAGTCGTTCACTCCGTCGTTAGGACCTCTCTACCGGACCCACGCGCAGCTGATGGGCCCCTACGTTTGGGCGCCAATTTGTGAAAGGCAGCGAGTCTTCTAAGACCCTCAATGCTGCCCGGTGCAGGGTTCCACCTCTAATTCACTTTGGGTTCGCTATCAAAATAATGAGGCAAACGCTGGAAACTGGAAGACAAGAAAAAGGTTTATTTCTCATGAGGAGATCACGTCAACTGCAGACACCGGGACGTCTGAGGGAAGTGTTCTGCTGATACTCCTTTGGCTCTTCCTTTTATACAGGTTTGACACAATGCATTTGTTTCATTAACATGGTTACACAAGCTTGGGGTCCCCGCCCCGGGCAGGTTGTCACACAAGCCCAACAGTAATTCTCTTCCCACCCAGGTCAAACAGACAATCTTAACTTGCAGCTGGACCTTGCTTCAGGGTCTAAAACATGTGAGACCGGCCAGATCTAAGAGTCCGTTCTGTTGATAAAAACAGGTCCCATTGTTGGTAACAACAAGTCTTGCTGTTTGCAGTGCAATAAATCATGTTGCAAGAGTCTTTTTGGTGTTTGGAACCTGTTTGTGTAACTAGGTACAGTGAGGGGCAGAGTGTCCAAAGGTTTCCCTGAAAACAGAGATGAGAGGAAAAACGAGTTTGTGGCAGCAAGTGGCGCTGAGGTTTGTTGTGGCAATAGAGTTTATAGCCCCCAGCACACATACCAGGTCGGTCAGAGGGTCAGAGGGATGCCAGTAAGGGCAGGGTGAAACAAAGGTGACCAACAGAGTACAAAATGGCTGTGATAGATTAAAATGACTGCAACTTATGTGCACATAGAATTCCACCAGACAAGATGGCGCAGGTAATGTTCATGATTATTGTTTTGCTTTTAACACCGGGTTGATCACTTCTGCAATGGATGCCAGTATTTTCGCTGGACATGCATCCGAGGGAGACCCAGACTTAAGAGCCTTCATCAATTCAAGAGATTTTTCTAGCAGTAAGACAGGGAACTGCATAAGGGTGGAGCCAGTGCTGGAGCTATCAAAGAGAGGCAGGTCCATGATTACTTCCAATACAGATGGCTGGGTATCAAAAGAGTCTTGGATAGTTTTAATATCATCATGGAAGAAACAGGCCAGATCATTAATCCAGTCACTGGTAGGGATAAAAGGACTACTGATAGCCTTAGGAGATACAAAATCTTTTACAATGTTAAAAAGTTCTCTGCTCTTGTTGCCAGCTGGAACTATATGGGCCTAGCGATGCCTTTAGGGTCTCATTTGTCTGAGAAGACAAAGAATAGAATATGGAGGCACGAATACGTAGACGTATTTAAACTCTTACACAGGGATATACAGGCTAAAGAAGGGTTGAAAGAGGAAGAGTGGGAGCTTACGAGGCGACCGAGAGTGCCGATCAATATGGAGAACTGGACGTCAGCCTTCCTTATATACGCCAGTATTTATTGTGAGAAGCATGGGGACAGGGCGATAGCGCTGCTAAAATACATGGATATAATTAGGAAGGCCCAAATGCATTTCGGTGGTTTTGCTTGGCTTAGCTACGATGAGGAGTTCAGGGCACGGGTGAGCTTGAATCCGGACAAACCTTGGGGGGAAGTTGACTCCGAGCTGTGGATGCAGTGGATGTCATCCACTCAGTCAACGGCATCTACACATACAGCTAGCGGCCTTCCAGTCATGTATCAGCCCTTTCAGCTCAAGCCCGCCCCACAGGGGGCGGGCTATGTCCCGAAACCAGCTGGAACCAATGTTGGGGCGTGCTGGAACTACAATAAGGGCTACTGTTCCAGGCACCTATGTAAATTCAAACATGAGTGCTCGAAATGTGGGGGTAGACATCCCATTGCCCACTGTTTCACACTGGCCACCCCATCAGAGCAGTGGAGGGGGTCTCGAGGGAGGGGACAGCAGGGTCACCCTGGAGCAAAAGGCAACTACGCCCATTAGGCTGGAAGTTTTGAAACCCTGGTTGGCGATGTAGCCACATAGAGAAGAAGCATTGCGGCTGGAATGGGGCTTTAGGGAGGGTTTTCGAATCGGGTATCAAGGTCCTAGGAGGCAGAGATGGGCTTACAATTTGCAGTCAGCCAAAGTATTCCCACAAGTAGTTGCAAAGAAATTGGAAAAGGAAGTGAGGGAGGGAGGGGAGAATAGCAGGTCCATATGCGTTTTGGCCCATGGCAGATTTGACAGTGTCCCCCTGGGAATGGTCCCAAAGAAAACTGAGGGTGAGTTCCGGCTCATTCACCACTTGTCATGGCCGGAGGGTGAGTCAGTGAATGATTACATTGCGGAGGTGGATTCCAAGGTTTTGTATGCGTCGGTGGATGAGGCAATGGCCCTAGTGAGGAGCTGTGGGCAGGGGCGGAATTGGCAAAGTGTGACATCAAGTCAGCATTCCGTTTACTGCTCATACATCCCGAAGATTTTCAATTGTTGGGCATGCAATTTGATGGATGCATATATGTGGACATGGCTTTGCCGATGGGCTGCGCCATTTTGTGTGCACTTTTTGAGGTTTTTAGCACTTTCTTGCAGTGGGTTTTTACTCGATCCAGTGGCCACAGGCAAGTGTCGCACTATTTGGATGATTTCCTATTTGTGGGTAGGCAGAACTCAGGTGAGTGCCGGTCGGCACTGCATCATTTTCAACAAATGGCTCATGCTTTTGGTGTGCCTTTGGCACCTGAAAAAACAGAAGGCCCCAAAACAGTGTTGACATTTTTGGGAATTGAGTTGGACACATTTGCGATGATGGCAAGGTTACCTCAGGCCAAGGTGAATGAGATGCAAGCTTTTCTGCTAGAAGTGATAGGTGAAAGGAAGATCGAGCTGAGGAAAGTGCAGAAACTTCTGGGATACCTAAATTTTGCATGCAGAGTGGTGCACGCGGGTGAACTTTTTGTTGTCAGCTGGGCATGGCCATGTCTGGGGTGACTTTGCCGCACCATAGGGTCAGGATTTCTATGGCTGTCAGGGCAGATCTATGTGTATGGAGGACCTTTTTAGCTGATTTCAATGGGGTGCCCATGAAGTTTTTGGATGACAATGCAGTTTGGCAAATCCAGATTTTTTCTGATGCGGCGGGTGCACATGGTTTTGGGCTTTTCTGGGATGGCCGTTGGTGTGCTGAGTGTTGGCCAGCTCACTAGGTGCGTCAGGGGCGCAGCATCGCCTTCTTGGAATTCTTCCCTTTGATTGCGGCACTACATCTGTGGGGAGGTGAGCTGGCAAACAGATCAGTACTGTTCCATGTGCATAACATGTCTGTGGTTGATCTGGTTAACAGACAGAAGGCCAGAGATCTGAGAGTGCTGAAGTTGCTGCGTTGTTTCATGCTGAGGTGTCTGCTTTTCAATATTGTGTTCAGAGCTCGTCATGTCCTGGGTGCACAGAATGACATTGCGGATGCTTTATCTCGTTCGCAATGGCGCCTGCAGCGGACGCAGTCAAGACACTGCTGCTGGTCGAGATTTGCCAGCTGGGCGAATGAGGGTCATCAATTTGGTGGAAGGAGCTTTAGCGGCATCCACAAGGAAGAGCTATAGGCTGGCGTGGACTGATTTCTGGGCCTTTGAAGCAAATGTGCCACAGGGCTGGGATTTGCATTTACAAAGATCTGTCACCCATCACGATTGGTGGGAAGTTGTCTGGGATCTCTTTTTATGGCAAGCTGCATTGGGGGTTTGACCCTGACGGGAATGAGATTTTCAGTTGAATGTTGAAAGGTTGGGGAAACAGAGGGAAGGAAGATGTTTGGCTCCAAGGGAGGCCATTACGTCCGATTTCTTGGGAGAGTTATTGGCAGTCCTTCCGGGGTGTTGTTATGACAAGTTCGAGTTAGCCATTTTTAGGCTCTGCACGGTGTGGATATTTTTCGGTGCTTTTCCAGTTTCTCAATTGTTGGGGTCGGCAAAGACACCGGGTTTACAGGTGGGTGATGTACGACTGGACAAGGGGCGTTTGGGGATATGGTTGAGTCGTTCCAAGACGGATCAACAGGGCAAGGGGAAGTGGGTGTGGCTGAATGAAGCAGGGTTGTCTTCGGTGTGCCCGGTTCGAGAGTGGGAATCCTTCAGGAGGTGGCCCGGTTGCAGTTTTGAGAGTATATTCTGTCATCAGAATGGGAGGCCTATGTTGGTATCACAGTTATTAGCGGTGATGGGAATGGGCCTTTGCCGGCTGGGCAGGGACGCAAAGGCTTTCGGTACCCATTATTTCAGAATAGGGGCAGCGACGGAAGCAGCAGGCCTGGGGTGGGGCTGGGACAGTATTCGGAGGATAGGTAGGTGGCGATCTCGCTGTTGTGAGCATTACGTGAGGAAGCGGTCATAAGAAAGTTTTTGTTGCGGATTAGAGGTTTAACTGGGGAGGTGGTCACGAGGTGGGGGTGTACGGAGCCGGGGGCTCAGGATAATGATGTTTTTCTCTTTTAACGCAGGATGTGTGTGAGAAGTTGGCCTGGTATATGCTGTCCACTAATTAAAGTGGGCACCTTGCACCAGTCCAAACAACCCTTATGGTGATTTAAGAGGTCAAAGATAACCTTAGAAAGCTATCCAAGTGGTAGATGTGGAGAGCAGCCTTCAGGCTTAGTCTTGAAGGAATGTAAAGCAACTTGTTTTACCAGAATGCAATCTTATTGTATTAGATAAATGAAAAAAGAACCACACAGTAGTTATGAGAATATATATTTATTATTATAACACCTTAAATACCTCACAGTATCTGCCACACGCAGATAAACACAAAGCACACAATACTATAGCACAGAAACAATCGTAAGTAGCACTAATACACAGTGGGCTCCTGGGGGAGACCAACCATATACTAAAATAGTGGTATAAGAACCACGACTTGAGTCAAGACAATGTCTAGAATGTGTAGAATCGCTGGGACCCCAAGGAACCACCCAAGGTGAGTAAGTAGGGACCCCACGGAGGACGGGTGCAGTGTGAGAACACGAACGTGTGCTACGTACAATTCAATGAGAAAGTCACGGTTGCAGTTTTAAAGTTTAAGGACCCTTCCCAGTGGATTACGAGGAAACCCTTTGGAACATAGAAGGTTGGAGAGCCACCTCACCCGTGGATACCGAAGTACCAGAGTTACCTATCCCAGGGAAGCCGGGTGCATAGGTCTGAATTGGCGTCGGAAACTGCTGTTGTTCTCAATGGGAGTCTTCAAAGAAATGCCACTGCTGGAAAGAAGAAAAGTGCCCGGTGGAATCCGCAGGTGGATTCTTGATGGAAGGAACCTGAAAGCAGAGGGGACAGAGTGCGAGGAGGCCGGAGTCCTTGGTACGAAATGTGCGCAGAGGTGGGGGCTATCGACAGCCCAATGCACGAAGTTGGGGAACACCAACAAGCATATGCACTTGCAAATGTACGCGGTGCACAGGGGTTCGGGTTATGCGGTCCCCATGAGGGATACTGGCCTCAAACGTGGTGAGAGGGCAGCTCGACCTCAAGGAATGTAGGAACCCACCTCCTGTGTTGTTGGAGCATTCGGAGTCCGCAGGAGCTCAGGATCAGCAGACCGGTCAGTTGCGTTACGGTGTCTGCAAACGCAGGGGAGTGACTCCTTCACCCCAAGGGAGATACTTCAGTTGTCCTTGATGCTCCACAGGCCCTGCACGGAGCCTGTATAGTGCACAGGCACAGACGATGCTTTGGACGGAGAGCAGACGAAGTCCAGCGAAGACAGTCGAAGGTCAGTGGTTTCTTGTTCAGAATCTTGTCCACGTCGAATCTAGGGTCCTACAGCCAGGTACGCCCTTTTGTACCCACGGGAGAGGGTTGGACAGATTCAGGAGACCCTCCCAGAGGAGGGTCAGGACAGGGGGTGGTTACACCCATGTCCTTTGTCCAGTTTCGTGCCATAGCAGGAGCCAATGGCTCCCAGAACTCGTTTGAACTGGACTATGCACAGGGACACCAAGTGTGCCCCTCGTGCAGACTTTCAGGCACTTTGGCAGTGCCCCCACCCAGCTCCAATACACTAAATCCTGTCTGGGAGGTGGTCACACCTTCCTGTGACAGGATGCCTATTGTGCTGCCTTCCTCTGCTCGAGCTTGGCTCAGCAGCAGGAGGGCAGAAATGTGTCTCTGGTCGGCAGCATCCATTTTGCGCTGTCCGGGTCGAGAAGGCTGGTACCGGGAAGACTAGGGACCCACGAAGCTTGCTTCTGAGGGGTGGAATCATACCTCCCACACCGGTTACCGGTGTGGGAGGTATGATTCCAAGGTGTTTGATACCAAACACGACATGCTTTGTTTCAGCCGTTTTCGAGATAGCATTTACCTCGAGGTTATAATGCACCTCTACCTATATGTCTGGCTGTGTCACAGACAACCCGGGAGAATGGTCTCCGAAGGCTGCAGAGGAGCTCTGCTCATACAGGGGCACCCTCTCACGTAAAACCCAGCACCCTGCCTTCAGGATTGTCAAGGCCTGCTATTGGGGTGACTTATAGGTTTTAAGTGAAGTGATCTATAGATATAGTAAACCTATATCTATCGTAAGTGGTGTAAGCACCATCTTACACAGGCTGCAATGGCAGGCCTGTAGTTCCATTTTGCATGGCCTCTCATGGGTGGCATAATACATGCTTCAGCCCATGGGAGGCCTCTGGGGTACCTATGCACTGGGTACATGGGTACCATCAGTGCTTAATTTGAGCCGGTGCTTTCTGGTGCTCAGCACCAGCACCTAACTGTTCTAAGTATGGTGTTGACAGTCTACCACATGGTGGCAGTGCTCATCTAATTTAGGGACGAGCAGAACAACGGTTGTTTAGGAATACAATATACATTAAAATAGTGCTAATACCTGCCTCCCCAGCCATTCCTTTAGATTTGGGGACCTGGAATAATCTGAACCGTCGCATTTACATGCGAGAGAGATGGTAAGTAGTTGTTTTGGCAGCGATGACAAGGGCGATGTGTGGGGCAAGCCTCAGTGGCCTCCTGGTCAGAGCCCTGGCACTTAATATTTTACAAATTAAGCACTGGGTACGATATACTAGGGACTGATAAGGGTACCCCTGTATCCAATCTGGAGTGTACCTAAGTACATGTCATAACATTTTAGGGAGAAAGCAGATAGACTGGGGTCCTGATTAGCAGGATCCCAGTCAGACTAGTCAAAAACAGTGTAACATCAAGCAAAAAGAAACCATAAGAAGCAGATCCTACTTTCCTACACAACCCCCCCCCCAAACGTAAGGAGATGAGACTAACCTTGCCCAGTTGAGTCTTCATTTTCTAAGTGGAAATATCTGGAGAGTCCATCTGCATGGTTACTCCCAGGTCTATGTTCCACTGTATAGTCCGTCCCCTGTAGGGAAATGGACTACCTCAAAAGTTTTGGGGTTTTCACCCTCCATCTGTTTTAGCCATAAGAGGGGCTTATGGTCTGTCTGAACAATGAAGAGAGTGCCAAAAAAGTATGGCCTCAGCTTCTTCAGAGCCCAAACCACAGCAAAGGCTTCCCTCTCAATGGCTGACCAACGTTTCTCTCTGGGGGTCAACCTTCTGCTAATAAAAGCTACTGGTTGATCCTGACCCTCTGCATTAAGTTGTGACAACACAGCCCCTACCCCCAACTCAGATGCATCTGTTTGGACAATTAATTGTTTGGAATAGTCAGGACTTTGCAGAATGGGAGCAGTGCACATGGCCTGCTTGAGGTCATCAAATGCCTTCTGACAGCTAACTGTCCACTGAACTTTCTTGGGCATTCTTTTTGATGTAAGATCATTCAAGGGAGTCACTATAGACCCATATCCTTTCACAAATCTTCTGTAGTACCCAGTCAGGCCCACGAAAGCTCTGACCTGAGTCTGGGTAGTGGGAGCAACCCAGTCCATGATGTCTGGATTTTGCTCAGCAATGGTTGAACCTGGCCTCCACCCACAAGGTGGCCCAGGTACACAACCTTACTCTGCCCTATCTGGTACTTGGTGGCCTTGATAGTGAGACCTGCTTTCTGCAGAGCCTCCAAAACATTCTTTAGGTGGACTAGGTGATCTTCCCAGGTGGAGCTAAAGACAGCTATATCATCAAGATATGCTGCACTATAGGCTTCCAGGCCTGTAAGGACTTTGTTCACCAACCTTTGGAATGTGGCAGGTGCATTCTTCAAGCCAAAGG
This sequence comes from Calotriton arnoldi, assembly GCA_963921515.1. Lineage (NCBI taxonomy): Eukaryota > Metazoa > Chordata > Amphibia > Caudata > Salamandridae > Calotriton > Calotriton arnoldi. The sequence continues at coordinate 5,330,497 of CAWUFW010000196.1, read as the reverse complement.
GCATCACAATAAATTGATAATGCCCACTAGGGGTTGAAAATGTTGTTTTTGGTTTGGCATCCTCAGCTAGTCTGATTTGCCAATATCCAGCAGTAAGGTCAAATGTGCTCAAGAACTTGGCTGAGGCCAAAGTGTCAATGAGTTCATCTGCCCTAGGAATAGGATGAGCATCAGTCCTAGTGACTGCATCGAGCCCCCAGTAGTCCACACAAAACCTCATTTCTCTCTTACCACCCTGGGTATGAGGTTTGGGGACCAGGACCACTGGACTAGCCCAAGGGCTATCTGAGGGTTCAATTACTCCCAATTCCAGCATCTTTTGGACCTCAGTCCTGATGCAATCTCTGACATGGTCAGGCTGCCTATAAATATTATTTTTAACAGGTAGGCTCTCACCTGTGTCTACTTCGTGGGTACACCAAGTGGTCTGACTAGGAGTCAAAGAAATTATGTGTCTGTATTTATTGAAGACCTTCCTGCAATCAATCTGCTGTTGCTCAGTGAGGCTGCCTGCCAAGGCTACACCATCAACTGAGCCATCATCAAGGTTCTGTGAGAGGAGATAAGGGAGTGGGTCACTCTCTTCCTCCTGTCCCTCATCAGTAGCCATGAGCAAGCCCATGTCTGCCCTGTCCATATAGGGTTTGAGCCTGTTTACATGGATCACCCTATGGGGGCTCCTGGGAGTTCCAAGGTCCACCAAGTAAGTGACCTCTCCCTTCTGCTCAATAATAGTATGGGGTCCACTCCACTTGTCTTGGAGAGCTGCTGGGGTCACAGGCTCCAACACCCATACTTTCTGTCCTGGCTGATAAACAGTCAGTACAGCCTTTTGGTCATGCCAAGCTTTTTGTAATTCTTGACTTGCCTCAAGGTTTTTGCTGGCCTTCTTCGTGTACTCAGCCATCCTGGAGCGGAGACCAAGTACATAGTCCACTATGTCCTGCTTGGGAGGTTTGAGAGGTAACTCCCATCCCTCCTTCACCAAACACAAGGGACCCCTAACTGGATGCCCAAACAAAAGTTCAAAAGGGCTGTAGCCAACCCCCTTATGTGGGACCTCTCTGTAGGCAAAGAGAACACAGGGCAACAGGACATCCCATTTTCGCCTAAGTTTTTCTGGGAGGCCCATGATCATGCCCTTTAGGGTTTTGTTGAACCTTTCAACCAACCCATTGTATGTGATAGGGCGTGGTGAATTTATAATTCACTCCACACTCCTTCCACATTGCAGTGATATAACTTGACATGAAGTTGGTACCTCTGTCAGTTAAGACCTCCTTAGGGAAACCCACTCTGGAAAACATTCCAAGGAGGGCCCTGCCCACCACAGGAGCTGTGGTGGTTCTAAGGGGTATAGCTCTGGATACCTAGTGGCATGGTCCACCACCACTAGAATATAACTGTGCCCAGATGCAGTTGGAGGGTTCATGGGACCAATTATGTCAATCCCAACCCTCTCAAAGGAAACCCCCACCACAAGTAGTGGTATTAGGGGGGCCTTTGTGGTACCACCTGACTTACCACTGGCTTGACAGGTGGTACAGGCGCGACAAAACTCCTTGGTGTCCTCTGACATATGATGCCAGTGAAAGTGAGGGACAAGCCTGTCCCAAGTTTTACTTTGGCCTAGGTGTCCTGCTAAGGGAATGTCATGTGCCAAGGTGAGTAGGAAGCCCCTAAACTTCAGAGGTATGACCAACCTCCTGGTGGCACCAGGCTTGGGGTCTCTACCCTCTGAGTAAAGGAGTCCCTCATCCCAATAGATCCTGTGGGATCCACTGACACTCCCAGCAGCCTCAGCAGCAGCTTGCTGTCTGAGGGGTTCAAGAGAGGGGCAGGTTTGCTGCTCCTGGCTCAGTTCTGCCCTGGAAGGGCCCCCTGTCCCCAAGAACTCAACCTGATCAGGTTCCAGTTCCTCTGAGACAGTTCCTTCACAGGGACTGGGATCATCTCCCTCAAGAGATGGATCCTTTCTCTGAGCCTGGGGGGAAGTCACAGCCTTACCGCTCCTGCTCCTTCTCTTGGAAGGCAACTGGTCCATTGTTTCAGAATCCAGGGCCTGTTCAGTAGACATCAGTTTGGCTTGTAACCTCGTCACAGCAAACACATCTGCAGAGATGCCCAGCATTGCTGCATGAGTCCTTAATTCCACTTCAGCCCAGGCTGAAGTTTCCAAATCATTGCCCAACAAGCATTCCACAGGGAGGTCTGAGCTAACCACAACCTTCTTAGGGCCAGTTACCACTCCCCAGCTGAAATTAACAACTGCCAAGGAATGGTCTGTCCTGACATTGCTTGCATTGGTCACTTGGTACATCTCACCAAGTAGGATCTGTTCAGGGTCCACAAGATCTTTTGTCACCATAGTGACACTTGCACCCATGTCCCTGTATGCCATGGCCTCCTTACTATTAATCAAAGGCTGTTATCTGTATTTGCCCAGGTTACTGGGACTGACAAGTAAGGTGGCAATATCCATGCCACCATCACAGACATGTACAGCCTGAGCTGGAGTTCTGACTAGGCCAGAACCCATCTCAGAGCCCAAGGTTAACCCTATTCCCTTGTTCCCTGTACCACCACTTGAAACTGTACTAGGGGGAGCAGTTGCCTTATGGGCAGTGGTGGCTGGAGTTGAATCCTTGGCCTTTGGACAATTGGCATCTTTTGTCCAATGGGTCTTTTCTTTACATAAGTAACACCAAGGTTTCTTTTTGCCTTTTCCTTTGTTGGATTGTGACTCCCCCCCAAATGCAGGTTTTTGGGGCCCTGATGAAGACTTGTCATCTTTACCTTTGTCCCCACCCTTATCTGAAGTCTTAGCATCTTTCTTCTTTTGGTCACAACCATGGTTCTGGTTTCTCTGCTTTGCCCTGGTTCTGACCCATTTATATCTGCCTTCTTTCCCAATTCTTGGGGAGATGTCAGATCAGAGTCAACCAGGTATTGATGCAACAACTGATTTTGGCAATTATTAAGGATCTGCTCCCTCATAATCAAATTGTACAATCCCTTGAAATCATTCACTTTGCTGCCAAGCAACCAGCCTTCAAGAGCCTTAATGGCACTATCCACAAAGTCTACCCAGTCCTAAGTCTGTGTCTTCTGGGTGTCTCTGAACTTAATCCTGTACTGTTCAGTGGTTAAGCCAAACCCATCAATGAGAGCACTCTTCAGGACTGAATAGTTGGCAGCATCCTCTTCTCTAACAGTGAGGAGCTTATCTCTACCTTTGTCAGCAAAGGAGAGCCACAAGATAGCTGCCCACTGCTCTTGAAGGACCCTCTGAACTTTACAGGCCCTCTCTAAAGCAGTTATCCATTTATGGATGTCATCCCCAACATGGTAGGGAGGGACAATCTTGCTCAGGTTCCTATTGTCAAAAGAATGTTCTTTAACTCTAGGGACACGATTGCTGCCACCATGGGACTCTAGTCCCAGCTTTTTTCTAGCTCTCTGGACTTCTAGGGACTCTTTATCGCGGGCCAATTGCTCTTACCTGAGCCTAAGCCTAGCTTTCTCAAGTAAAAGAAATTGGTATTCCTTATCAAAAGAGTGGTCCCTCTTGCTAGATACAGAGGTCCCTACAGACTGTCCTGAGTGATGTGACTCTGCAGAGGGAGATCTAGATCTCCTTGGAAAACTCTGCACTCTTCCAGGAGGGGTGAAGAGAGGGCCATTTTGGCCTTCCTCACCTTCTCCCTGAAGATCTGAGTTGTCCAGGTGGGAATCATCTTGATCCTCCTGGCCAGGGTTTGAGTCAAGGTCGTAAAAGGTGTCACCTCCTGACCTGTCCTCATTCCCTGCCCCACCCACTTTCTCCTGTTCATCTGACCCAGGGGTCTTCCTAAGGTCATCAAGCATTAAGGCCTCTATGAGGCGTTGGGTGTTTGCTGTTCTCCCTGACTTCAGCTTTCTAGAGGCACACAGGGCTTTCAATTCTTGGAATGAAAGCTCACTGTATCTAGAGGGCAGAGAGCCACTGGCATCTCCTTTAGAAAACATACTAAGTGTGGTGAGGTGTTGCACCTACCTAACCTAGTGGGAACTAAACTCTCTGAGGTTGGAGAAAGGGTGTGCTAGACCCTTGACTTACCCAACCCTAAGTTCAGTAGAACTTACTTATTCTAAGCTAGTATTATATGTACCTAGTACTTAGTGGTTTTCAATTAATCAATACAAAGATTTATCTGGTAAAACAATGCAGGCTTGAATCCCACCCGCTGCACACCAATGAGAGAAGTTGGCCTGGTATATGCTGTCCACTAATTAAAGTGAGCACCTTGCACCAGTCCAAACAACCCTTATGGTGATTTAAGAGGTCAAAGATAACCTTAGAAAGCTATCCAAGTGGTAGCTGTGGAGAGCAGCCTTCAGGCTTAGTCTTGAAGGAATGTTAAGCAGCTTGTTTTACCAGAATGCAATCTTATTGTATTGGTTAAATGAAAAGAGAACCACACAGTAGTTATAAGAATATATATTTATTGTTATAACACCTTAAATACCTCACAGTATCTGCTACATGCAGATAAACACAAAGCACACAATACTATAGCACAGAAACAATCGTAAGTAGCACTAATACACAGTGGGCTCCCGGGGGAGACCAAACCATATACTAAAATAGTGGTATAAGAACCATGACTCGAGTCAAGACCATGTCTAGAATGTGTAGAATCGCTGGGACCCCAAGGAACCACCCAAGGTGAGTAAGTAGGGACCCCACGGAGGACGGGTGCAGTGTGAGAACACGACCGCGTGCAACGTACAACTCAATGGGAGAGTTGCGGTTGCAGTTTTAAAGTTTAAGGACCCTTCCCAGTGGATTACGAGGAAACCCTTTGGAACATAGAAGGTTGGAGAGCCACCCCACCCGTGGATACCGAAGTACCAGTTACCTATCCCAGGGAAGCCGGGTGCATAGGTCTGAAGTGGCCTCGGAAACCGCAGTCGTTCTCAATGGGAGTCTTCAAAGAAATGCCACTGCTGGAAAGAAGAAAAGTGCCCGGTGGAATCCGCAGGTGGATTCTTGATGGAAGGAACCTGAAAGCAGAGGGGACAGAGTGCGAGGAGGCCGGAGTCCTTGGTACGAAATGTGCGCAGAGGTGGGGGCTATCGACAGCCCAATGCACAAAGTTGGGGAACACCAACAAGCATATGCACTTGCAAATGTACGCGGTGCACAGGGGTTCAGGTTATGCGGTCCCCACGAGGGATACAGCCCTCAAACGAGGTGAGAGGGCAGCTCGACCTCAAGGAACATAGGAACCCACCTCCTGTGTTGCTGGAGCCTTCGGAGTCCGCAGGAGCTCAGGATCAGCCAGACCGGTCAGTTGCGTTACAGTGCCTGCAAACGCAGGGGAGTGACTCCTTCACCCCAAGGGAGATCCTTCAGTTGTCCTTGATGCTCCACAGATCCTGCACGGAGCCTTACTTTGGTGTGAGACTGCCTCCTCCTCCAATTCACGGTGCTCCTTTATGTAGATATCATTCAAGGTACCAATTGGTAATTTCCAATATAATCTTTTATTTATTTATGCATTTAAAAAGATAAATTAATCAGTCCATTCCTTTTGATGAAAACAAATGCATAAAGAGATCCTGAACAGCCGACACGTGTTTCGCCCTTCAATGTCAATCAGACCAGGGCTTTTTCAAGGCTGAAAAGAAGAATCAAACCAAAATATCTATAATGTTTTTACAAGAAAAAAGAAAGAAAGAAAGAAGAAAGAGGGAGAAAGCCCATTACCAAGGTCTTTGTGGAGTGAAATGGATTTTTATGGTGATTAGGTGTTGCATGCATGGAGCCTGTATGGTGCACGGGCACAGACGATGCTTTGGACGGAGAGGGAGACGTAGTCGGGCCCAGTCGAAGTCCAGAGTGTCCAGACGGTCGAAGGTCAGTGGTTTCTTGTTCAGAAGCTTGTCCACGTCGAATCTAGGGTCCTACAGCCAGGTAAGCCCTTTTGTACCCACGGGAGAGGGTTGGACAGATTCAGGTGACCCTCCCAGAGGAGGGTCAGGACAGGGGGGTGGTTACACCCATGTCCTTTGTCCAGTTTCGCGCCAGAGCAGGAGCCAACGGCTCCCAGAACTGGACTATGCACAGGGACACCAAGTGTGCCCCTCGTGCAGACTTTCAGGCACTTTGGCAGTGCCCCCACCCAGCTCCAATACACTAAATCCTGTCTGGGAGGTGGTCACACCTTCCTGTGACAGGATGCCTATTGTGCTGCCTTCCTCTGCTCGAGCTTGGCTCAGCAGCAGCAGGGCAGAAATGTGTCTCTGGTCGGCAGCATCTATTTTTTGCTGTCCGGGTCGAGAAGGCTGGTACCGGGAAGACCAGGGACCCACGAAGCTTGCTTCTGAGGGGTGGAATCATACCTCCCACACCGGTTACCGGTGTGGAGGTATGATTCCAAGGTGTTTGATACCAAACACGACGTGTTTTGTTTCAGCCGTTTTCGAGATAGCATTTACCGCGAGGTTATAATGCACCTCTACCTATATGTCTGGCTGTGTCACAGACAACCCGGGAGAATGGTCTCCGAAGGCTGCAGAGGGGCTCTGCTCATGCAGGGGCACCCTCTCACGTAAAACCCAGCACCCTGCCTTCAGGATTGTCAAGGCCTGCTATAGGGGTGACATACGTTTTAAGTGTAGTGACCTATAGATATAGTAAACCTATATCTATCGTAAGTGGTGTAAGCACCATCTTACACAGGCTGCGATGGTAGGCCTGTTGTTCCATCCATTTTGCATGGCCTCTCATGGGTGGCATAATACATGCTTCAGCCCATGGGAGGCCTCTGGGGTACCTATGCCCTGGGTACATGGGTACCATATCCTAGGGACTGATAAGGGTACCCCAGTATCCAATCTGGAGTGTACCTAAGTACATGTCATAACATTTTAGGGAGACAGCAGATAGACTGGGGTCCTGATTAGCAGAATCCCAGTCAGACTAGTCAAAAACAGTGTAACATCAAGCAAAAAGTGGGGGTAACCATAAGAAGCAGATCCTACTTTCCTACAATGTGTGAACGGTCCAGGGGCCAAGACGGTGACCTGGATCATGGGACATTCTCTGGTTCATTGGGCATCCAATTATGCGGAACAGCAAATATACGGCAGGAATCTGGGTTTGCAGTGCAGCCGGCACGAGGTGCTTTGGTGGGGAAAAAGCAAATGCATTGGGGAAACTTGCTACCATGGTTGGGTAAGCTGGTACCGCAGAGAGGTTGCCCGAACATGCTGCTGATCCATTTGGGGGAAATGATTTTGTCAGATTATCCGGTTTGACTCTTTTACAACACATGCAGAGGGATCTTGAGGCCATCAAGAGGAATTTTTCCGGAACTTGCATCATATGGACAGAATTTGTGCCACGTCGTAGTTGGTGGGGGGCAATTCGTCATGGGGCAATGGACAAGGCTTGCAGGAAATTAAATAGAGCTATGAGAGTATTTTGTGATGGTCTGGGGATTGCGGTGATCTTGCATGTGGGGATTCGCGACCAAGAGGCGTGCCTGTTTCAGGATGATGGAGTGCATTTGTCGAGTATGGGGAATACGTATTATATGATGGAGTTGAGGGACACGGTGAGTCGTCAGTGGAATGAGAACATATGGTGTAAGCGAGATCAGCCGTGAGTGGATTGTAGGTGAACTAGAAAGGGAGTAGGGGGGGGGCAGAAAAACACCCTTCTGGGTTTATTCTGGGTGGCGGAACTCTTGGGGGCTGAAAAGTCACATGCGGGCTCTTACACACCCTCGGGTGGGGGGAGAACAGCGGGCGGTACCTTGTCGGGAAAGAATGGAATGAGAAAGGACGGTTGGGGTTTGAATGTGGCTCTGAGAGATGATTGGACGGTGATGACGTTGGGGGGATCGTGTTTTAAGTTATAAGTTGCCGTTTAATGTTAATAAAGTATTGATATGCAACCATGTCCTAATAAAGTTTGCCTTTTACACTACCCATAAGTTATGGAATGTTTTTATTGTTGCACGATGGCGGCCCTCGGGGAAAGGAAGATGCAGTCTAGTCTTTCCCCAGGGGTGTTTGTGCGATTAAGACAGGACATGGTTGGGGATAGGTTTTTCTGGGGGGAAGGGGTGGGTCATTCAGGGGCATAGAAGGGTCCGGAGAGGCGTTAACGGCCTCTTCTGGTCCCTGTGCATCACCGGGGGGAGTGTCGGGTAGGGAAGTTTTTTGTTGTCCACCCACCCACCCGACTTTAAGAAAGGGTCAAGGGAGTGTGTGCATTTGGGGGTGCGAAGTTGGTTGTGTGCCAAGTGTAGGACAGGTTGCAAGTTTAGTCAGCGTGGCGGAACTCTTGGGGGCTGAAAAGTCACATGCGGGCTCTTACACACCCTCGGGGGAGAAGAACAGCAGGGCGGTACCTTGTCGGGAAAGAATGGAATGAGAAAGGACGGTTGGGGTTTGAATGTGGCTCTGAGAGATGATTGGATGGGTAATGACGTTGAGGGATCGTGTTTTAAGTTATAAGTTGCTGTTTAATGTTAATAAAGTATTGATATGCAACCACGTCCTAATAAAGTTGGCCTTTTACACTACCCATGGGTTATGGAATGTTTTTATTGTTGTACGATTGTAGAGGGCCAATGGAAAGTTCCCAAGTTGTCTCTGCTCCCCCCAGAAATGTATCGTCTCCCACGTCCCTGTTGGGAGAAAACCTACATTGATCAAAATGTGTTCACTCTCCTGTTTGATGCTTTGAGTAATGACAGACAGTACCTGCACTTTGGTATGTATGTGATGTAATCCAAAAGAATTCCAGAGGTAGTCATGAGGTAGGTAATAAGTAAGAGGTTTATTTAACTTAGTTACAGGTCAGGTTTGGATGGTAGGTAGAAGATATGAAGTTCAGCCCCACCGGGAGCAGCATCCTTGCTGCTCAGCCCACACACTCCAACTGTCTCTTTCCCCACTCCACCAGGCACTCCAGCATTCCACTCCCTCATCAAGCATTCTAACATTCCACATACACATCACATTCATACTGGCAGAGCATCAGGGAATGGGTAAGCAGGGAAAGGGTGCATTATAAGAAATCAAGGTATAACACATCCCGTTCCCTTGGGAAAAAAATAAATAATGATTTCTACAACAATGCACAATAAACGTACAGTACAAAAGAGAAATATACAAAATACAAATAATAATTGCAAATTTGAGTTCTTTACAATAGAAATACAGTACGAAAGAGAAATATGCAATATACAAATAATAACTGCAAATTTGAAAGAACTCAGGCTAGAAGGATTATCCACTTTCCAACAATACTGAATAAAAATAGAAATAACAGTGGTAATATTGTGCAGGACTGGGAGAATGGAGGACACCAATGAGGTGTAATACCCTCACCACTCACCCCCTTCTGCACACCACACATACTTGAGACAAGCAGTCTCAGGTAAAGACACAGTACAGGGTACCCGACCCCTCAACGCACCCCTAGGTAAACAAATGTACAGGGTGCACGACCCCTCAACGCACCCCTAGGTAAACAAAGTATAGGGTAAACGACCCCTCAACGCACGCCTAGGTAAACAAATGTATTGGGTACAGGACCCTTCAACACACACCTATCAATCAATCAATTAATCAGGGAATTGTAAGCGCGCTACTCACCCGTGAGGGTCTCAAGGCGCTGAGGTCAACTGCACATGGTAGACCCTTGAACGCACACCCCAGGTAAAACAACTGCATAGGGTACACGACCCCTCAACACACCCCTAGGTAGACAAAAGTACAGGGTACACGACCCCTACACACACCTCTAGGTAAAACACAGCACAGGGTACACGATCCTCAACGCACACCTAGGTAAAATAACAGTACAGAGTACACGACCCCTCGACACACACCTAGGCAAAACACAGCACAGGGTACACGACCCTTCAACGCACACCTAGGTAAAATAACAATACACACGACCCCTCACGCTCAGAATTCCATAAAGGCAAACCCTCACACCCTACAAGATGAGGGTAAAAAACAATAGACTCACTCCCAGGCATCACAGCACACCGTAGAGAGAACCACACCCAGTAAGAATATGGCATACATGGTAATAAACTAAGCATGGTACGCAATAGCACGTGGCAGCAAAAATAAGCATGGCATACGAAAACATGGCAAAAGCTTGCATGGCACACAACAATGTCACTGATAAAACACTGATGAGCGGTGTCTCACCCGAACCCATTGTAGAAACAGCAACAGAAAGACTTCAGTTTTAAACTCCTTCCATTAATAAAAACAGGAACAGGACCAAAAACTGCAAACGAAACAGAGTTTCAAATTATACTCCACATGTGAGACAATATGCAACCAATGGTTGATAAAGGTCCTTAATTCCCACACGCAGTTGAGCAGTTCCATTCTTCACTTTTTTTTCACTTAGCGTAATGTTCTGCCTAGATGTAAAGCGATGCGCTGCACTAAATAAAGACTCTTTCGCCGGTCTCACCAATTGCTCATAGAACCCGGCTCCATGTGATTAATCAAAGGCGTGTGGGTTGACGCTTCTTGGATTCAAAAGCACTTCCTGGACTCAACAATGCAACGCGGTTCGCGTTCCAGTCTTCGCCATTCATGACGTCACTGCGCAACATCGCCGTCTTCTACAAGTGCTGGGTTTACGTTGTTGCCCTCGCGCCAAAGGTTTGCCGAGTCGACACTAAATCGCTGAGTCGCGCAAGACAGCCTCGCGGTGGATTCAAATGACGCACAAACTCCACAACAAAACGGTAAGGAGGCACTCGCAGCCGTTATCTCCAATGGCTGGTGCTGCGCGCGGCTCCCAGCAAATTTAAAAAAGACACAGTCAAAGTTTGTTGGGCGCATATATGGACAGCACACCGCATCTATGCCAAACCATACATCGCCGATAACTCACCCATGTGTTGACATGCGTGGTGGGCTGCTTGTTTTTCTCAAAATTGACGATGCGGCTGGCTTCTCAGTAAACGCAGTTGACACACCCAAGCTTAAAGCAGAAAACTTAGTGGAGTTGAATAAAAACTAGAAGTCTCGGAAGTCCGCTGCTAACAAGTGTAAGCTCCCTGCTTTTGCTGTACATTTTGTTGGCGCTGGAAAAGATGTTAGTTGCTCACCGCAAGATACTTAGACTGTCATGATGCACCGCACACTAATTTATTCACTGCTGTTCGCTGCCAAAATAAAGATGTCAGTTCTCTCCCAATGACTGCTAGAACTGCAATCAACAACGGGATGAATCCTTCAACTCACTTCTTCCAATACAAGATGACAGCAGGCTTCACAGTAGGTTGTTTGTAGGCCAGCTGGCCCCAATCCACACAATGTCCTTTCTGAAGGCAGTCAATCTTCAAAGCACACTGGTTAGCGCCCAATTGATGTTCACATCTATAGATGTCAAGAAGGTTAAACGCCCTAGGCAGGCTGTCCAGGCAGTAAAGGACACTGGTGGGGCTAGCAAGGGCGTTCTTCTAGTTTCAAGCTTGTTTACCTCAAGTTTTCTTAGTAGATTCCAGGACAGTTCATTTTCATCTTCCTTCAAATTTCAGTTATTTTCACCTCAGGTCTCTCAGTAGCTTCAGATACACGTAATCTTAAGAACACGCAGGTTTTTTTTCTCCAAATCGTCGCCATTGATGTAATCCAAAAGAAGTCCAGAGGTAGCCACGAGGTAGGTAATAAGTAAGAGGTTTATTTAACTTAGTTACAGGTCAGGTTTGGTTGGTAGGTAGAAGATATGAAGTTCAGCCCCACTAGGAGCAGCATCCTTGCTGCTCAGCCCACACACTCCAACTGTCTCTCTCTCCACTCCACCAGGCACTCCAGCATTCCACTCCCTCATCAGGTATTCCAACATTCCACATACACATCACATTCATACTGGCGGAGCATCAGGGAATGAGTAACCAGGGAAAGGATGCATTATAAGAAATCAATGTATAACAGTATGTAAGCTGTAATTACTAGACAAATTGTCTCTGTTTTTCAACGAGAAAGGTGGAAACCCTACTGTCCATACGGACCCTGATATTATTTAGAGGCAGGCGCGCACGTCTTACTTCGGACAGTTATCAACCTGTAAAAGCTAGTGTGCCCTGATGATGCCAGACTGCCATACAAGGCGCTATAAAGAAAGTTAGCTTCTTTCCTGCATCCGTCCGATACCATCAGGCTCCTAAAGTTAAACTCGCAGGTAGCAGGTGAGGCTTGCGCGCCGCCTCTAGACTCTCGGAAGGGGCGGTATAAAGTTTGGAGCGTGCCCCAGCATGTAGGGCCTGCCCGGCCTCCTTTCCAGACAGTCTCCGCGAATCTCCCGCACGGGGCAGGCCCTGGAGCTGGGGCGAGCCCTCACCCCCAATCAGGAGGCAGGGGAGGGATTTCCTGGGGAGGGAGCGGACGGTGGGAGGCCTTCCAGACCCAGAGGACACGGGAGGGAGACGGCGGGCCGCCGAGGAGCACCGGCAGAACTTAGAGTAGGAGGAGGCCGCGCCCGGTCCCTCGATCTGGACGAGGATCGGTGCTGGTTCGAAACCCAGGCCTGGGAGGCCAGGAGACTTCTCGCAAGTAGGACTTTTATACTCTCTCACTCTCTTTCTCTCCTAACCGCCCGCCCCCCTCCTCCTCCTGACGTCTGGGGCTTGGAAAGGGATCTGAGGAGGCAGTGTGCAGAGTGGCAGCTGGTACTGTGTCCGGGGGCCGGCAAAAGCCGTCAACTACGGCTGTGTGTGAGCTGGAGACGGCCGTGTGAGGTTGCACACTGCCCTTTGTATGTGTAGGGGCCAAAGGCAACTCTGTGCCTTTCCAAGGAGTAGCAAGCACTGTGTTTTCGTGGTAAGGCAGCTCTAAATGCGCGAGTGGCAGTGGGCGTGTGAAGAGGACTAAAGGACAGGCTGTGGGTGGGCGCCAATTAATGAAGTGCGTGTGGAGGAGTGACAGACAGTGTGTGTGTGGGGCAGCAACTGATTGAACGATAGCACGCAATTCAATTCTCCTAGTCTGGAGGGCGACTTGGTTATAGAGCTGTAATCGCGAAGTGGCCAGAGGCCTTACATCACCTGTTTATTTAGCGCAGGAGTTTTAGTTAACCAGATTTTGCATTGTGGGACCCGTAGTTTCACTCTTCCCCCATTATTTGTATATAACCATTAACCCTTTACATAGGAGTGATGTTTGCTAAAACATATAGGAGGACTCTGGCTGAATGTGACTTGGCAGCTGTGCTCCTGGAGGTGCAGCAAATAGGCCGGTGTATTTGTGGCGACGAAACAGCTCCCTGGAATATTTTTGAAGTAACAGGAATGTCCCACATAGCATACATTTAACATTGTTCCGTGAAGTTTTGGTACTTGTATGCCTTAACTTCTGCCCCCACCTCACTTCATAGTCCCTTTCTTTGGGCAAACATAGCCTCCGCCACTGTTTGTCCTCCTCCCTCCTGGGTTCTAAGGTCTGTGAATTCCTCTCTGAAGGGTGGGGGTTGGGGTGGTGAACAGTTTACTTGCTACATTATCCCATTACATGGCCTTGTTTAGTATTAACCTTTTGATGGTCTGTGCCCATCTGGAGCATGATTGTTCCCAAGCTGGTACAGACAGTAATCTTCAGTGGGACATTTAGAACAAGTATTAATAACCAACCCCTCCCTACCCTGACTAGGAAGAGTCTCCCACAGATTACCACAAGTAAATCCCTCTGACCTGTAACTGGGCGCCCACAGAGCTCGAGGGGGTGCTTTCTTCAGCCTGGAAATGAGACTTTGTCATTCACTCCAGTGGAGTATTTATCTCTCACCTAATGCTATTAGCTGTTTTGGTGATTTATTTTTTTCCTGTTGGCCAGCACTCTAATGCAGTCCTTTCATTGAACTGCATGATGGACTACTTAACAACTATAGCCCTCTCTGTATACTCCTGCTGGCTCTCTCTTAAGTGTTTTGCTCTAATATGCTAACCGCACAATCATTAGCACATTCAACCAAGACCTAATGGCTTTGCCAATGCTTCTTTTCAGAACTTTCTGAATCTAGTAACAGGTGCCATCGCAAAATGTAATCGCTCTTGAACATGAGTGCAAATTCTCAGACTTTTTAGGCTCTGCCCAAATAGCTCTAAATTTGTAAATGCTTAGATTTCAAAATGCATAGATTTACACCAAACCACAGATTGCCCTATTCAGGTCCAAGCTGTAAATTCATGTCAGATGGTGTAATTCTGTCTAGGATTGTTTGCCATAGTAGAGGGCAAAAAAGAATACAGCGATTAATGTTTGCAGCAACACATTGCAAACGTTTTGCCATCCCTACAACTTTGCCCCTATATTTATATAGTTGCTTCAAAAAACATTTTTAACAGGGCGTTGTTTAAGATGAAATAAAATCTAAAAAACCAAAACCAGGCAGTTGGTAAAATAAGGTTACCGGCACCACCTTCACTCTACTGTACCCCTAATTTAAGGGTTTTTCCATTGAAGTGTGAGCATGGGTACTTTGTGGTTCCAATGTTGACCTTGATCATGGTGGCTGTCTGGGTTTGTTATCCATTTCATTTTAACCATAACATCCATTATCATATTTTTGGTGATTATTTGGGGTTCAATAATTATAATTTATGGTGGAAATCCACAGATCAATACTAATCAATATAGTTGCTGAAATGTACTGCCGATTTCATTTCCTCTGAAAGGAGGGTCGGCAGAGGCGGCATGAAAACTGTGGTTCCAAGTGATGGAAATCACGTGGGCACATACGTTCAGCTGATACAGGAAATGTTTTCTGCAGATTACTGTTAACTATATAAACACAGTTTTTCCAGGGAATTAGGGCTTGTTCTACACCTTAGTGGTTGGTGTATTATCATTTCCCCTTAGTGTTCACGCATGCGAGGTGGCTTCAGACTCACAGCAGCATTTTTTGTGGACAAAATGTATATGTGGCTCTTTGCAAAATCCTAGGATCGAACATGGCTGACAGAACAAACATGTTAGATTCTCCAAATCGGATTCTGTACAATACCAACCCAAGTGACTTTCCGACCCATGAATGTAACCATGAAATTAACAATACAGATCTAGTAAAATAACTCTTGTATTTAGGGTTTGAGGAGTTTTAATCCCGTTTGTGTTTCAAAATACTAAACCTGTTTAAGCAAGACCACAAAAAGGATCTATTCTGGCACATTATCGGTCCAAATACGAAATTACCGAAATTAAAAAGGGCACATCGTATATAGATGTAACCAAAATTAGGTATCGTTCTTCTGTAAAGTGTGTGTATACAATCACACACACACCATTATAATGTTTTACAATCTTATGATGCCATTGAGGGGTACTGGTGATACAATGATAAAAGGCAAGCTTAAGTAGTTTGTGAATGTCACCCTAATGGTATTATTGGACCATAAAGTGTATGTGTGTATGTGTATGTGTGTGTATGTATGTGTATGTGTGTGTATGTATGTGTATGTGTGTGTGTGTATATATGTATGTGTGTGTATGTATGTATGTGTATGTATATATATATATATATATATATATATATATATATATATATATATTGCCTGGTGCCCTAAACAAGTTATCATTGGACACTTATTTTTCCTGTAAATATAAAAAAGTCTCATTGCAAGGAGTAGGTCAAATGTTGTTAATATTGTCTAATTGGAAGGATTTAAAAAAAAAAAAAAATTAAGTTAGCAGAAGTTTTTTACTTGTGTTTTATAATTATTTATTTTGAAGTTACTGGTTCATAACGTTCCTTTCTGTAGAAGTTGGTGGTAGAAGTTTGACAACTGCTGTTTGCATTGTTTAGCAAAGAGTGGCCAGCTATTTGCATGGGGTGTTAGTTTAATCCCAATTGTTTGAGAGTACTTGAGCTGTCAGGGTGAAATTGCACTTAAAATAACTTTAGGTCGGCGATTAGTGTTAATCCATAATTCATGAATCGTGCATCCACTGATGGTTTTTGGAAATAATTAATGGCTATTGAACCATTTCTGTGAATCTGAGGTTTTGAATTCACACCTGTTTGCGGCCGCAATAACCAGATGTTGTACATGTGCATGCTCTCCTAAAAGGAACACAACTAGGGGTGGTTCCGCTCAAAGTTAGGTTCAGTTGGAGCAGGACTGGAACACAAACTGTTCCAGTGTTTCTGCACACGAATTAGGCCCCGGATTAATTGCCATATGGGCACTATCCGGTACCTCAATTTTGAGTTGTGCTATAGCCACCCTACCCCTGCATAAATTTCATCAGGTGAAACCTGCTGGAATTCACCAGGGAAAAATGGCGGCTAAATTACAGAACAC
This sequence comes from Calotriton arnoldi, assembly GCA_963921515.1. Taxonomy (NCBI): domain Eukaryota; kingdom Metazoa; phylum Chordata; class Amphibia; order Caudata; family Salamandridae; genus Calotriton; species Calotriton arnoldi. The sequence continues at coordinate 5,314,163 of CAWUFW010000196.1, read as the reverse complement.
TGTATTTTGGTTCTCATTGGGTACTATTTATCACACCTGAATAAACTCTGGTCTCTGTGTTGTAAGAGCATATCGGGTACAATGAATATCGCAATCTTTTCAGGGCCGACCTTAATCTGGGCCTAAGTTATGCAGAATGATACAGATGATGAATGCATCTTCCTGCTGGGTTTTGAGGGGGTCAGCACAGCTCCTTAATTCATCTGTTTCTCTTTCTGTCCATCTGCTGATTGCTGCTGGGCTCCCATAAGACTTTACCATGTAACCTGGTCTCTTCTTCCTGCTATTTTGTGTGGAAGTTGCATTTTCTGGTAAAGAAAGATAGCACTGTGAACCGATATTGGACAGTCTTAATCGCTGTACTGAGAAATCTGCTCTTTTGGCCCATGAGGGTCTAGGAATGTTACAGAGCTGCCAAGTGACTCCATGTCAGATTTGACCTATTTTATCCATTCCTCTCTTTTCAGCCAACGCCGCCTTTTCTGGGACTTAGTCTGACTGTTTCATGAGACATCTGGTGGCAGCATGACATGAGTCCACTTGGCATCTGCTATGGTTAATGAGGAGCAACTTGTGTTGGGCTGGGGAAATATTCCAACCAGATGAGAACTGCAAGGGAGCATAGGGAAGAATTTTGAGGGACAAGTGTGAATTGCCTTTGAAGCGGATGGGATCGACTGCAACGAATAAACGTTTGTTAGGGGAATTTACAAACTAGTATATAAGGCTGCTGAGTGTAGGTCAGTTTACCTCTCCTAGCGTAGACTGGGTTGGGCCCACCTCGAACAGTGAGGTTGGTGGCTGATGTGGGAGAGGGTTTCCATTTGCCTTTGATATGACTGCCCTATCACTTGTGGTGTAGAGCTTTCACCTGACTTACTAAGAGAACTCCTATTCCTGTAGAACCCCTGTAAATATCCTATGATATGCATATCCATGGTAGCGGTGCGCTGTACATACCAGGGAACATAATATGAGCCCTTGATATACTAATATAAAGCCTCAAACTGAACTATGACCTGTCACAGATTTAATAACTGGTTGGTATTTCATTCTCATGTGAGAGGTAGTGTAGCTTCCTTCATTTGACTGGTATTGATGTCTCGTATAGCTTGTGTCTGGGTGCCTGTGTCAAATTGTCCCGTCTACGGGTTGAGGGCAGTGGTAAAAAGGGGTACAGTTTTTGCACCTGCCTTTATATTACTGCCAATTATAAGTTAAGTGCAGATAGCCCTAGCTTGCAATGTCTTTGATCAAAACGAGCACAGAAATTGGCTGGAATTGTTGTTCCTTCATTTTTGTGCAAAAAAATTATGACAAGGTCAAAGAGAACTGATCTGTATTTCACGGTGCTAAAACACCCTAAAACAAATTTTGCACCGAAGCGTGACCACCTTGTTTTGTCATTAGAAACTTTGTTCCTAGACCTAGATTTTCATGTGACAACTTAATGTATTCTGGGTTTTGTAGACTCTGTTCGAGTCCTTTGACTTAATCGGACTAACATACCTGATTATTGTTTGCAGGCGAAATCCGCACTGTTGGCACAAGTGTCTGTGACATGTGTTCGGTGTGTGGCTTATTTTTTTCACCAGTTTTCCCGATTCGTTCAGAAACAGGCACTAGGGCACACAGTTGAAACTTGTGCCTGTTATTCTTGCATTTTAACCTCTATTTTAATACTTTTGCAATAGCTATTATTGCCACTGAAAATGTAGGGCTTAACAGCCAGTGCTAGCATAAGCAAGTGCAATTTGAGCTCCGCTGTGAAATGAAAATTAAATACCAACATTTGTAAAGCACACAGCTACCTCCGGAGAGGTGTCCCGGCGCTGGGGGCCCTCGGGAAGATTAAGCGAGCTATTGCCCAGAGTCACATGGTGCTGGGCTAACCTGCCGCTGGCACAGGGGATCAAACCGTGAACCCCATGGTCCGGAGTCGGGCACCCTGGCCGCTGCGCCACACCTCTTTCACTAGCACAAGTGCAACAAGCATTGGCAAAGTCAATAGATCCTGCCCTGTTGCCCTATTAACTTTGCCACTGATTTTTAGACGATGCTGTGCAACATTGGCTTTAAAAAAAAATGGAGGGAAGGCACAATGACGCTGTGGGCGCATGCACGTGTGATGACGTATATCCGTTCATGTGTCAACGCACATCTGCACACCTATAGAGCAACGTCAGTGCCATATTTTTTTGTTTTTATTTACTGAGCTAAGATGACGGATACCACTTAGATTGGTAAAAAAAAATTTTTTTTATTATTTGCACTAAGGCTCTTCTCATGTAGCGGCCCAGCAGCACATGGCAATGGCCGCACCCAACCCAACAAATAAAATAACATCATGAAATGAGGAAAGCGACTGTTAGTGGGCAAGAGGCGAGGGAACAATGTAGGTGTACAAAATCGCTTTAAGCAATGAATGACAACGGGCTGGGAGTAAATGACAGTAGCCAGGTCCTCGTAATAAAAAAAAATTACAAGTTCTGTGAGGGATAGAGGAACAATAGAGGAGAGGTTTGGGGGGGGTTCAGACCAAGGTAATGGTATTTGAGAGGGGGATGCAGCACAGCACTCGAGCGAGCCAGGAAACGCATGCACTCTCATGGTGTTTTATACGAAAAAAAGTAGTTCCATAAGTGTGAGCAGTGGAAGGGTACACGCCTGCTTTCAAAATGATGGTAAAGAGCCTATGCTTTAGGGGAAGGACAAATGCATGTAGAGGAAGTCAAGATATTGAATAAGTAACTGATAAACGAGTTACCATGAATCCAACCAGTGTAAGCAAAGAGCGGGCTCTAAGCCCGTTGTAAGTTTTTGGTATGGCCACAAACTGTTTCAGTATAGTGGCTGTTTTTGCTAGCACTGGGTTTTAAATGACATAGCTCATTGAGTACTAAAACTCGGCTGCAACCTTCCGCCAACAGTAACTATGCCTAGGAGTTTTAGTACTGATATTGTGTATTGGGTCTTTTCTCCGTGGTGCTGGGGGAGCAGGGATGCGAGAGGGGGGAGGGAGGTGTAAGCGGACGCCGTCTCTGGATTTGCCACATTAGGGAAGAGGCACGTTGAGGTGTGATTTCTACCCCACGCAGTGCTTTAAATTGGCCGGTACTCACCGGTACTGAGTACCGGCACTTCTGAATTTTCTGGCCCTCAGTACCGGCACTTCTCTTTAGCCAGGGAGAGTACCGGTACCCTAATAGACTGCACTGCAGGCTCTGGTTATGTATCTCCTCTAGCACAGGGTAGATGCCGCTCTGCTTCTCAGGAGCTTGTAAGCGCGCCAAGCCTCTTGCAGTACCCTCTTGCTGAAAGTGCTTTAGCTTCACCACCCCTCCGTCAGGTGTATAAATGGGTTGGGACGGGCAGTCATTAATCCAGTCTGGTGCCCCAGCTACTTGGCAAAGAGACTCAGCTGGTACCAGCCCCGCAGACTATTAAGGTCCAGTAACAAATTTCTCCTTACCCCTCTTAGAGTCCGCACTGCTAAAAATGGCGGGAAATCATTTTCCTTCCTGGCGCCCACCCTCTGGAACAAATTACCCCCCACCTACGCACTGCAACTGATCACAACTGTTTCCATAGGGAGCTAAAAACATGGCTGTTCGACCATTAAAACTAGTAAGATCTTCTCTCTAGCCGGAACGTCAGAGCTGTCCATCAGCGCCATGAGACCTTTGGGTGATATGTGCGCTCAATAAATATCCCTGATTTGATTTGATTTAGGATATTGATTGTACTGGCCATACTAAAGCGAGTGGCAGCCCAAAGCTGGTTTTCTTTTCATCTTTTTGTTCAGGACAGGAGCTGCTTCTCTTTGTGTGCCCCTCCAACATTAATCGCTGTATTTACAAGATAATAGTGACTGACCTGGAGTACTGGCTCTATGGGTGTGAAGGTAGCCCTGCCCATAGGGCAATGAATAGCAGAAAACCTGCAGCACTCCAGGAATGAGCTCCCATGACAACTGGCAATGGATTAGGTTGGGGATAAAAATGAGGTGAACATAGAAGGAAAGAGGTGGGAGGAATGTAAAGAAGTGAGGTGACAGGTGAAGTTAGAATTGCCACTTATTTTCAGATAAAATACCAGATATTTGAGTTCTGAAATCATGAATCGTCTTAGAAATGCTATTTTAACACACATTTCTGTAAAGTCATAAATCTGGTGCATTTCCTAACTTTAATATATATCTATCAGAACAAAATACGGGCCAGATGGCAAACTTAGGGGATGAGTACAGCATGGAGGGGAGAACAGGAGACAAGTAGGGAAAACATCAGTGAGAAAATGTAAGCCGGGTGGAGAGAGTAAGCGAGAGGTGGGAGAAAGAGGAGCAGAACTAGTGAGAGAAGCTTAGAGGCTGGGTAAAGATGAGAGGCGAATGGAGAGGACATTTGTATGTAAAGGCATGGAACCAGAAAGAGCCTGGTCGTAGGGAAAAGGGCAGTGGCATTGTTTTAAATGGGCCGGTACTCACAGGTACTGAGTACCGGCACTTTTTATTTTTATCCCTGTTAGTAGCAGCACTTCTCTACTGCTGAGGAGAGTACCAATCCTCATGAAAGGTCGGCTCACTGGCTGCTAGTGCTGGTGAGCACTGGGCTGTCATGGTTGGAACCTATCTTTCTGTGTCAGATTTTACTAGCTTTCAATAGTTTGCACTGAACAGTGCAAACTATTGAAAGCTAGTAAAATCTGACACAGAAGGGAATTTCCTTTTTGATAAGTGTATACTACCCAGTCCCTTTTGGTCCTATTGGGGTAAACTCTCTCATATTTTGGAACCTATTTCTGACAGCCAAGGTGCTTCTGTAGTCCTGACCTGAGCCGCTGTTGAACTATTCAGCGTAGGATCATTTGCATTTGGGAAAACACAGGTATGGAGGCAGCACATGGACAGCGGAAATTTAGAAAGTCATGTGAGGCAAGGAGTTTAAAATGGCTTTAATCCCACCTGAGACTTTGTGTGAGTGTTTGCTGACTTGTGTGTGCAGACTTGTGTGTGCCTGTTTTTGTGTGAGAGAAAGAGGGAGAGAATCGGGACACCCTCAGGAGATATTGGAGGGAGAGAGAGGGAGGGAGAGTGTGTGTGTATTTATAACCCACACTGTGGGGACCGGTTCGGTCCTCATTGTGTGGGTTAACCTTGACAGAACCAGACAAACACTATCTTTGTGAGGGCCGGTCCCCGTAGTGTGTTTATGTTATGTTATGTTATAAATTTTTATAGAGCGCACAGCTGCCCCAGCAAAGGGGCGACCCGGCGCTGAGCGCAGAAAACTACAAAGCAAATCACAAGACGAGACAGCTTATAGCGGAGGGAAGAGGTATGTTTTCACAGCTTTCCGGAAAGGCAGGTAGGACTTTAAACTGCGAATGGAGATGGGGAGCGCATTCCAGAGCTTCGAGGCCAGCACACGAAAGGAGCGCCCACCAGCGCGCGTCCTCCTGACCCTAGGGACAGCCACAAGATTCTGTCCCATAGAACGAAGTTGGCGGGAGGGGATATAGAAGGTATGAAGATTAGTCAAGATGCAAGGAGATGAAGAATTAAGAATTTTAAAAGTAATGCAGAGGGCCTTGAACTCTGAACGCTTAGCCACAGGCAGCCAATGGAGGCGGCGAATGGTATTAGAGGTAGAACACCTCCTCGGCAAACCAAGGAGGGCACGAGCCGCTGCATTCTGAACCCTTTGTAATCTGACAATCTCAGACTGGTTGACCCCCAAGTAGAGGGAACTGGCGTAGTCCAGCCTTGACAGAATCAAGGCCTGAATGATAACCTGCCTGATGGGGGGATCAAAAAAGCCCAACAGGGGTTGAGCCCTCGCAATAGCCCAAAACAAGTCCCTGCCACCTTCATGGTTTGGGTTCGAAAACAGAGGACGGTGTCTATCCAAAACCCTAGGTTTTTTACAACCTGTTTGGGAACAGGCGCTGACCCCATCGTGGCAGGCCACCAGTGCTCACTCCACAGCTCTGCATCTCTCCCCACCAGCAGTACTTCAGACTTGCTGGCGTTGAGCTGGAGACAGTTGGCAGTCATCCACTCTGAAATGGCCTCAAGATCGCTACGAAACTTACAAGCGTCCCGGGTAATGTCATCGGAGAGTGTGACCACCAACTGAGTGTCGTCTGCATACGACACTATCGTAAGCCCTCTGTTCTTGGCCACTCTTGCCAGCGGTTGAACGTACAAATTAAAAAGGGTAGGGCTCAAAGCAGAGCCCTGCGGTACACCCTGCTTGATAGCAATAACTCTAGAGGTAAAAGGGGGAGCGGTGACCTGGAAGGTCCTTCTAGAGAGAAAGGAAGCAAACCAATCCAGGGCGGAGCTCGTTATCCCCGCCTCCTCCAAACGCCTCAACAGGATCTGATGGGAGACCGTATCAAACGCAGCACTGAGATCGAGCAAAATCAGTGCTGACGTGCGGCCCTCATCTAAGGCCCATCTCAGATGTTCGGTAACAGCAAGAAGAGCAGATTCCGTACTATGACCCGCACGGAAACCATTCTGAGAGGGGTCTAGTATGTTATTTTCCTCCAGATACCCAGTCAAGATGGAGTTGACATAGACCTCAGAAAGTTTAGAGACCCAGGGCAGGAGGGAGATGGGGCGGAAGCTCTCCAGTTTGGCCGCATCCATGTTAGGCTTTTTTAGCAGGGGAACCACTTTAGCGTGTTTCCAAGTACTCGGTACGACAGCTGTAGAGAGAGAAAAATTGATCACATGGCTCAAAGGAGAAATGAGCACAGGTAAGATTTTCAACGCATCGGCCGGCTTGAGAGGATCGGATGGGGAGCCAGACTTGACTTTGCTGCATAACTCAGACAGAATCTCATGAGAGATAGCAGGAAGAGTAGTCAGAGTGTAAGGAGTGGGGGAACGAGGCACAAGATCTGAAACAGACGCAATCTGGGGGAAGGAATTATAAATCTTCTCAACCTTCTCCACAAAGAAGGAAGCCAGAGCGTCACATTGCTCATCAGATGAAATTGGAGTGGCGGCCAGGGCAGTGGATGATTTCAGCTGCTTCAGTATCGCAAATATACTTTTAGAGGGATTCGCACTGCTCTTGATCACCTCCGCATAGTAGGTGGCCCGTACCGACTGAATGGATCTATGATATTGCTTAATAGCTGTACTATAGGGCTTCTTTAGATTAGGGTCATAGCTCCTTCTCCCTGCTCTCTCTAACCTCTTACACTCTTTACGCAGGCAAGTAAGCTCAGCGTTATACCAAGGACTGGATTTGGTGCTACGGCCTTTAGACCAATTTACAGGAATAAGAGAGTCAAGAGCACCGTGAATCCAGTCGGACAGTGATTTATCTGCAGAATCTGGGTCTGCTGGAAGAGTGGGCGGGGATGAGGAAAGAAGGTCATAAAGTATCATGATATTAAGTTTATGCCAAGGGCGCCTAAGTGTGCGCTTCTGAGGCTCTCTACTCATAGGTGTAATCCCAGGGAGTGTCATTGTTATGAGGTGATGGTCCGACCAACACAGCGGGGAGGGAGAGTAGACAGTCAGAGGAGCAAGATTGGTAAAAACAGGGTCCAACAAGTGGCCAGCAGAGTGCGTGGGCCCTTGCACCAGCTGGAGAAGTTAGCATGCCGCAAGATCAGCCAGAAAGTTACCCATGTCGGCATCATGAGGATTATCCAAATGCAGATTCAGATCCCCAATGATACTGAAATTAGCTGTTCTCATGGCTAAAGGCCCTACAGTATCAATCAAGGCCGTTCTGAACTCTTTAGAAGGACCAGGTGGTCGATAGATCAGTAAGCCCGACAGAGTATAATTAGCATTGAAGGAAATCCCAAAGTAGGCAGCTTCGTAACCAGCAAGAGGCTCCCTAACAAAGGTGCACATATAAGAAGATTTAAAAATAACTGCAATGCCACCCCCTCTGGACCCTCTATTAAGCATCATAATACTAAAACCCAGAGGGAGCGCCAAGCCAGGTTCTGCCACATTTTCGCCCGACAGCCATGTCTCGGTTAAAAAGAGGGCATCAGGGGCTTCGTCCAATAACAGGTCATGGACATCAGCGTGATGTTTCACTAGGGAGCGACAATTTAGACTAAGCAATTTTATTTTGGCGCTTGAGCTGGGGGCAGAAACTACGGGGGCAGAGACAGGGGACGCCCAAGAGTTGAAGCCACAATGCAAACAACAAAAAGGACCCTCCAAGATGGTACAAGGAGGATGTCTGCAGAGGCGCATACCCCTCTGAATACTGACGAGATCTACAACAGAGTAGGTGACCGTACCTCTGTGAGGACCAGCAGCATGTCTGGCGGCGGACAAGCGCGGACGGGCGCAGACGGGCTTGCCTTAGGCGTGCCTTCGGCGCGCCCGCTGCGCGCGTCCGCTGCACGCTCGCCAGTGCATTGGTTTAAATAACGCCCCAAGCCGGAAATGCCAAGAGTGCACACTGGCCCAGCTGACCCTGAAAGAGCACGCCCTCCGCTCAAACGGCACACAGCCGTGGCGGAACGGGGCGGAGATCAGGAGAAAGTGGAGGCACTCGGCGGTAAACAGGTAAGTACAGAGCACAAGTAAAGTGAATAAAAACAAAGCACACACCCCAGAAGGATGCCCCAGAAACGGACCCCCAAGCCCCTCGAAGTGTAAACAGGGGGGAGGAAATAAAAACTCAGCAGGAGAGTAGCGATTTAAAAATACAAATATAGGAGCACAGTTCTAAAAAAGCTAAAAGCTGCAATCACTTTTGAGCAAGTGTATCAAAAAGCTAAAAGGGCAGTTTGACTTGCTTCGGTCCGCTTTATAACCTTCCCTACTATCAAGGCGCGCGTGGAGTTGGAATAGTAATTACACACTTCATTACGGTCAATGGCCTGACCGGTCCTCATAGGAGGAGGGGTGGTGGTGGTTGGGTGGTTGGTTGTGTGGGTGTGTGTGTGTACACATTCTTGAGAGTATATAGTATTGTGCCTAACAACAACACATAACAGTATGGCATTAAGAAGCAGCAAATATTACAAAACGAGGAACTGTTCACATAGCATCCTGTTTGGGTTTCATTTTGTGCAATGAGTTAACCTGTTTTGTTTACATAAACACATTTCTCATGTGTTTTGGTGTGTGCTGCAACTGGTACAGAAGTCATTATCATTATATGTTGCCCCTAGCCCCGCCCACTTGCCACACCTCTAGCTCATATTAATGAGTACCTGCACTTATTTATTCCCATTTAAAGCACTGTACGCCAGTCTATCTTGCTGCTGTTGTACGACGTCATGAAAAAGCTGACCGTTTCCCCGTTAATTGGCTTACATTTGTAGCGGGTGCCCCCGTGCATGCCATGTGTTAAGGCGTCATTGAGTGTTATGTAAGGTCAGATCTGCTGGGGGTCGGAAGGGGGGGGGGTCCTACTATTTCCCCTGAGAGATCGCCCCCTATTCAAACCCCACCCTCCGTGCCCAGGAAGTGTTCCCTCTTGACATTGGGTTATCTGTTTTGTCAAGAGGTCATAATGTATCCGCGCCCTGCTCTGTTCTGAGTAGGAGCAGCCCTGGTTGGCGTGGAGGAGGCCAGGAAGGCCCCGTTCTCAAAACTCGGTTCTATCTAGCATGACAGACCGCCGCAATCTAACTCTGTCCCTCTTTCTGTCTGCAGGACCTTGGAGCCCCGCTGGCCCTGTGCAGCCTCTGGAAGGATCGCTCGTCGTCCCTCTTGTGCCACCTGGCTGCCAATGGATCACCCCAGCTGAAATGCACCCTGGGTCCTGGCAAGGCGGGCGACATGGGACTCGGGCCGTGGCTTTGCCCACCCCAAAGGACATCGCGGGACTCTCTCTCGGCGACCCCCTCCCCGGATATCCGGAGTCCATTTAAAAGTGAATCATAGAGCACCTGAGACCTAACTCAACGAAGGCTGCTCTCTAGGCGCCTTCTGGGTTCGCGCCAGAGATAGCGGGACCCTGCAAACCGCAGGTTCCTTGATTTTACGGCGACAAGGCTTTTCTTTCTTTCATTGTGTGGTTTTTGGCTTTTATTTATTTTTTGTTCCGTGGAGTTTCTTTGTTTTTTTTCGTCGAGCTGCCCCTGCACGGTTCCTCTTCTACGGGCCCTTTTTGCTGAGGATGCTGTGATCGGGGTTAAGGAGGCAAGCTAACCGCAGGACACTAACGTCCCTGGAGCAAGGCCCGGATCGTGTGGGATGGGGCGGGAGCAGGAGCTGATCCAGGCCGTGAAGAGCAGGGATGTGGCGGCCACGCAGAAGCTTGTGACCAAGATCAAAGCCTCGAAAAACAGTGAGTGCCTATCGGTCTGCGCCAAGAGTCTGTGGCCGCTTGTTGAGGGGGGTGGGGGCGGAGAGGTGGTGGTTCGTGTGCAGTATTGAAGGATCCATGCTGCTGCCGTGTGGAGCCTGGCACAAGGGCTGTTACACGAGTGCGTTCCTAGGGCAATCTTGGGACACGTGTACTGGAATGTGTCAGTCTGTGGTAGCACTTCTGTTGGTGTAAACAGCCTACCTTTATAAGCGCATGTGCAGAAAGCTGACAGGTCCGGGTGTAACTCTACCTTCTTGTGTATCCTAAGCTTTGACGCGCGCGCCCTCTGTTCGTTTTCCTATCATTCTCATTGCATGTGCCTAGAAGCAGTCCCGTTTTGTAAGACGCGCCTTATAAGCGATGTCTGTGCTGTGTGGGACTCGGCCACTAGTGTGCCCTGGTGTGTGTTTACACGACGATCTTGCAGCGCTGGGTGGATCGCATGCGTGTGTGGCTGTCGGCACTAGCACGAACGTCGTCTTTATTGCCTCACGGGGCACGCAGGAGGGCACTGGAGTTTGCCATGTGCTTTATACGTGGAGGCCAGCATTGCTGCCTGTAAGTGAATTGTGGCACGTGGTCACTGTGGTCCATTCTAGTAGTTTGGCTAGGGCGAGCGAATACCAGGGCAGTGGAGGTCTCCGGGGTGGCGCCAGTGCCTGTGAGTCTCTTGCAGCTGTTCCCACGGCCTTGGGGGACAAGACAGTAGCTGCGGCAGGTGGTTGTGTAGCTCTTCCTTGGGGTGGGCGATCCCGGAGGCAGCCCCCGCCCCTCTTCTCCATCACTGTCATCAGTGGGCAACGCCAGGCCATCCCTTGGGCCCTCTGAAGCTTCGAGGAGGGACGGGGCCAAGAATCGCAGCAGGTGTGCTCCCAGTCATTTCTTATCGGCGCCCCCAGTGAGGAGGAATAGAGTAGTACTCCCCACCCCCCTGACGGGGTTGCAGGAGGCTCTGTTGTTCAGTTACGTTTATTTATTGCTTTTGGCAACTGGTGCCTTTCTCAAGCGGAGAAAAGTAAATAGTAGAAAAATAAAATGAACACTAAAATGGAAAATGAGGAATACACAGGGGTAGAAAATGATGCAGTAAAATGCAAACTGATGGAAGTTCTAGTGCGAGATTTAGATGTTCATTCGGTTTCATGGAACATGCGAAGTAATGCAGGGGCTGTCAATCCGAGCGCACGTCTCCCATGCAACCTCTTCTAAAGGGGTGTGGAAGATTCCCTTAATATAGGCTATACGTTTTAGGGGAAAAGGGAGACCTCTTTGCTGTTTTGGCTCCAAGTGCCTCAGAGCACACCTAAAATTTCACAGTCGCAGCAAAGTGTCGTGGGCTCTGACTTCTCAGAAAATCCAGTAAAGTGCTGACCCCACAACCTCCCTCCCCTCTCATTCAGATTGGTGTCCCTAGACCTCCACTGGTACCTCCCTTACGTTTTGCAGGTCTTGTGCTGAAACATTAGTATGACTCTTGTATTTTTGTAGCCAAAATAGTGTTTTTGTTGCACAGTGTAGGCTCCTTGGACATAGTTCTGGGCACCTTTGTCCTATCAAGATTTTGAGAGTTATTTGCAAGGGACCAAATTGACATCACTGATAAGTGCCATGGACAACTCGCAATGCGCCTTCAGACACTTGGCCCCTTTTCTGTGCTGAAAAGATAGTGGCCCTGGCCCGTCTGTTGCTTCATATTCAAAGAAGCCTCGTATGGGGTGAAGTATGATTCGTCCTCATTATTCCCTATGGCGGGAGATTGCGTTTGTATTGTTCTACTGCAAATATGGAAGGCTATTCAGTACTTTTGGCAGTGGGACCTTCCGAGTTACTACTTCCATACCCTCATCTGTAGGATGCTGAAATGACACCCTCCTTGTTTACCATATTCTCCCTATCATTATTTTAAATTTTTATAGAAGGCGGCAATTGGCTACTGTTGTTTCGGCTTGTGGGGGACTCATGATGGAGCTGCGGCCCCTGCTGGGCTGAAGAGTGTAATGGCTTAAGCTTTTGGTCTTTCTTGCGAGAGGTAGCATGTTGGGACATGAAGGTTTCCTGTATGTCAGACAGATGTATATTCATGTCGAGTGCCCAACTGCATGTTAAACCGATATCCTTACATTTTGTTTAGCCCTGATCTAGTGTGTGCACAGAGACCTAGGCTTGTCCCTGGTAATGCAATATCTAGAACCTGTTTGGTGACCTGGAAGGGCGCACAAAGCATTCCTTTACAGTGGGCATTGGACCGTTCTTTGTCTCGGATGAGTCTGAGTATTGGGGCCAAGGGGATTCATTTTGGATACCCCTGGTTTAGCACTGCACAAGATGGAGGCTTAAGACCGCTTTCCTTGATCGTGCTGTATTGCATGTATCCCTGTGGCTGGAGGGTGGATAGCCAGACACTGAACTGAAGGAAGATTGAGATAGCTCTTCCCTTAGAAATTTAATGAGGGCCTGGTTAGCTAAATGCTAACAAGGCCGTCCCCTAACAGCTCCTCTAACGGGGCCTTAAATAGCCAACCATGATCCTGTGGACCTGTGTTGCTGCCCCAAAAAGTCATACAGTGAGTGGTAATGCTTGAAGTGTTACTATCAGGGATGGGTGATTGGGGCATACTGTCAGAGGTCTATGTCTGGCTTCTGTTTGAGATTGTTTCTGCAAGAGCCCACCTTTAGATCCCCCATGTGTGAAATATAGTTATTGAGCTTGCTAGAAAGGAAGTTGCGTGGCAAGGATATTTAGGGAAGGGCTGGGCATTCCAAAGAGAGGAGTCACTGTGGATGCCAAGGATCATCAGAGTACACCTTCTCTAATGATCAAAACACGTGGCTAGAAAATAACTAACGAGGTAGCTCCATCACTACTTGTGGTATGAACTATCAATACTGTCTTCGCCAGTAGAAAAACTAATGTTAAACGGATCTGAATAACCATATGCCTAAAAGCAATCATTTCTTCATTTACCTGTTTCAAAACTCCAGTTGTATCTAGTGCAAGTTTATGTACTAAAGTAGACCAACGTCTAATTTTCACATCAGTCATTGCTACACCCATAGAAAGAATCATAGCACCTAATATATCTAAGACTGAAAATATAAACCTTAGAAAATGCTACCACACCTGTCTGCTGCCCCTCCAGAGCAGGCACTCCCAGTTGTCACTGAGCTTTCTGTGACCTGCATTTCCTCCATAAAAGGGGACGATTTTGCAGCATGGCGCATCACAAATGTCAGCCAGTTCACTAGCAAGCTACACTGCATGGCTATTGCTGTGTGCAACCTCAAACGGGAGCCACCTTCATCAGTACCATAGGCGCATGATTGAGTAGAATAAAGGGGAGGAGTCAGCATTAGCAAAGGTGCTGTAGGGGCCAGGGCCGGTCTGGCCTTTTATTCTACCGGGTATTTCTCTAGTGGACTGAAGCACTTGGAGGCTGGTTTTGAAAGCCCAAGGACTCTCCTGGTGACTTCAAAAGCGATACAAAGGGAGGGAGGGGGAAGATGGAAACAGAGCAATCAAAGAGGCAGAGGATGGATGGATGGAAAAAGAGATTTTGCGAGGAGAGCAAGGGAGCAGGGCTGGTTATAGCATTTTTTTCTAGGGCTGCTTTTGGTTCCCCAGTCTAGCCCTGCAGGTGCCCGTGCCACGGTGGGGGAGTGGGGAGGTGCATAGGTCACCTAGGTGTGTGGGTTCCAAAAAAAAGTGTGCCGGTGATTCTTGTTGTGCATGGAAATTTTCGGGGCGATTCACCTAGCGGGGGGTGGGGGTGTCAACAAGTATTTTCTCCCCACATTACTTCCTGTAGGGATTTTGAGCATGACTACAGCCCAAACCGCTGGACGGATTTACACCAAATTTGGTAGAAAGTTAGCTCTTGGTCCAGAAAGAGTGCTTGTTAGGTCGAGCCTGGGCAGTGCATGTGCTGCTCTGTTAGGCATGGTGTATTCAGGTAGGGACATGGAGCTCCGCCCATATTTTTCATTGGCTTGTGTCATTGTCCTTTGTAAACTGTAGCTTTTCATTGGCCAACAGGACTGGCCCTGTTGCTTGTGTTGTTACTCGGTAGACTTAAATGACAGCCTCCAAGCACTATTTCCTTAAGTTGTTTTCCTGTGCCTGCTGTTGCAGGCAAGACACGCTCTCTCCTAACGCTTGATTTATTTTTTTTATAACCCGGCACGCCACTGTTGCGGCCATGCCTTTAGGTTATTTACGGCACCGAACGCAGCCGCATGTTTTGTTTTATTATTTATTCACTTTTTTTGTTATTTACAAGCGCCCCATGCTATGCTTTCACGTTAATAGAACCCGCGCCCCTTTCTTTAGACGAGCCACGTCTAAAGAAAGGGGCACTATCGCCATTAAAGTGAAACCGCGGCATGGGGCACTTTTACAAAAAAAAGCATGTTTGTCATCTTGACAGACAAATGCTTTTTTGTGTTGTAAAAGCGCCCCAAACTGCACTTTCACTTTAATGGCGGCTGCGCCCCTTTCTTTAGAAGTGGCTTGTCTAAAGAAGGGGGCGCAGCCTCCGTTGTTTGGTGTAAATCCATTCAGTAGTTGCAAAGTTATTAAAAGAAATTTAAATTTGTACATATAGGGACGCAGATCCTCTGAGGATCTGAGAGTCCCTGTGCTGAAATCTGAGCGGATGCCAAAACTTCAACCAGGAAGAGTTGGCAGCCATCTTGGAACTCTGCGGAATAGAGGTCAGAAATGAGCAGAAAGAGGCAGAATAAAGTCTAGGAGTGAGCAGCAAGAGGCAAATAGCTAGCAGAACGAGGAGAACCACTGAGAGAATCACACTTACTCACAGGCCCACTCACAGACTTGCACACCCACTCACACACACACACACACACCCACCCACACACCCACCCACCCACACCCACTAACAGACCCATTCAGACACTCACGCACCTACTCCCACTCAGACACTAATGGACCCAATCACAGACCCACTCTGACACACACACACACACACACACTCACACTCACACTCACCCTACCACTCACTCACCCACACCCTACCACTCACTCACCCTACCACTCACTCACCCACCCAGAGACTCATACACACACCCTACCACTCACTCACCCACCCAGAGACTCATACACACACCCTACCACTCACTCACCCACCCAGAGACTCATACACACACACCCTACCACTCACTCACCCACCCAGAGACTCATACACACACACCCTACCACTCACTCACCCACCCAGAGACTCACACACACACACCCTACCACTCACTCACCCACCCAGAGACTCATACACACACACCCTACCACTCACTCACCCACCCAGAGACTCACACACACACCCTACCACTCACTCACCCACCCAGAGACTCACACACACACCCTACCACTCACTCACCCACCCAGAGACTCACACACACACACACCCTACCACTCACTCACCCACCCAGAGACTCACACACACACACCCTACCACTCACTCACCCACCCAGAGACTCACACACACACACCCTACCACTCACTCACCCACCCAGAGACTCACACACACCCTACCACTCACTCACCCACCCAGAGACTCACACACACACACCCTACCACTCACTCACCCACCCAGAGACTCATACACACACACCCTACCACTCACTCACCCACCCAGAGACTCATACACACACACCCTACCACTCACTCACCCACCCAGAGACTCATACACACACACACCCTACCACTCACTCACCCACCCAGAGACTCATACACACACACCCTACCACTCACTCACCCACCCAGAGACTCATACACACACACACCCTACCACTCACTCACCCACCCAGAGACTCATACACCCACTAACCTACCTATGCAGCCTCTCACACACCCACTCTCAAAGGTTACAGTTGGAAAATTAAAAAAAATCAAAATTCACTGGAAAAAACCAAAAGATTACAGGGATGTTATAGTTAGAAAATAGAATTTAAAAAAAACCTTAGAAATTCACTGAAAAAAACAAAGGTTACAGGGACGTTATAGTTAGGCTCACACTTCACTCGTACAAATCCAGAGAAATTCAGCAGTTATGGTTGCCTGAGCTAACTAACTTACCCCCCGCAATGCACTGCTTATGACCTCACATATTGCATCACTCATGACATGGTCATTGACAACACTGATGACATCACTGATGTCATCCACACAACCACTCACACACCCATTCACACCCCTATACAGCCTTTCATACGCCCACACAACCATTCACAGACCCATACAAGTACCTACACAACCACTCACTCCACCATAGAGCCATTCACTCACACACCCACTCACCTGTACTGACACTCACACACCCACTCACTCACCGATACAGCTACTCATACAACCAGTCGCTCACCTATACAGCCACACACTGACCCATACAACTTCTAACACATCCACGTATTCACCTATACAGCCACTCACACACCCACTCACCCATACAAGCACTCCGACACACTCGCAGAACCACTTACGTACCCATTCACACATCCATACAAGCACTCCCACATCCGCTCACTCCTCACCCATACAGCCATTCACACAGAGAAACTCTCCAATACAGCCACTCGCACACCAACTCACTTAACGAAACACCTACTCTGGCATCCATTCACCCAGCCACTTAAACACCCAGTCACTCACTTATACAGCCATTCAGACACCCACCCACTCACCCATAGTCACTCACACGCCCACTCACTTACCCATACAGCACTCGCACACCCACCCATACAGCCACCGACACACCCACCCACCTACTCACCAATACAGCCACTCACCACCCAGCTACTTACACACCCCCTTATATACACATACAGCCACTCCGACACCCACTCACACATGGATACACAGTTGCACAGCCACTCACATAATATATGTTAGAAATAGTATCACTCATTAGTTGTACACCTAGTATACTAATTTAACTTTTGTAGTAGCTTATTATATATGTTTAACAATCATAAACTCTTGGAAAAAATATACTCATTGGATGATGTCAGTAATGTAATTTGAGATGTCATCAGTGATGTCACTGACCATGTTATGAGTGATGTAATATATGAGGTCATAAGCAGTGCATTCCGGGGGCGTAAGTTATAGTTAGCTCGGGTAATTATAACTGCTGAATTTCTATGGTTTTGTACAAGTGCAATGTGAGCCTAACTAGAACGTCCTTGTAACCTTTTGTTTTTTTTTCAGTGTGTGTGTGTGTGTGTGTGTGTGTGTGTGTGTGTGTGTGTGTGTGTATATATATATATATATATATATATATATATATATATATATAATTTTGTTATTTTTTATTATTAGTAGTTCACAGCGATGCTTGGAAAGCATATCCGCTGCCGTTGTTGAGCCCCACACCAAAAATAGCACGTTCCCAGAGTCCCATTAGCAGGGATGTTTTAATACCAACTCTTGGCCTTGTGGATAAACAACCTCTTCTCAATTCTGAACCATGATAAATTTGACAGTATAGTTTTCTAGCTCAGTGCTGGTTAAAATAAGCGGTTCCAATCCTGAGGAAATTGGATCTCTTGCCACCTTCTTTCCAAGACAGCACGTCACTTGCTGCGTTGCTTTGTGTTGTACCCAGTACCACTGCTTTGGCCCACGCACAAGCGCAAAATAAAACATTTTGCCATATGAGCGCGGCCTGTGGTTTTCAGAGGTTGGGCAGGCTGTGGAACTTCAGGATTCAAACCACGGCCCGGCCCGTGCAGAGTACACACAGCCTGTAATAAGACACTAGTGTGGAATGTGTTTTCCTTTCTCAGTATTAACCGTCTAAGGTTTGAAATCTTTGTGGGCAGCTGAACGGGGTTTGGGATTATAAATGTATGTTTCGCTGTTATAGCGCTATAATAAGAATGTGCTTAAATGTTTTATGTAACCCCTGTAAGAAGTTGAGGGACAGACTATTTGCGCATCCTTAACCCACATGGAAAGCCTTCTTTGGGGACCCTGTGGGGTGCTGTTGCAGCGGGGGAGGTGTGCACTGATCTTGGTGAGTGCTGCAGCGACCCCCGCGTCGCTGTGGTAGAAGCCGTTGGGTGGGCCGGGACTGACACTCACTCACCCGGGGCCCGTGCACTATGAAGGGAGTGTTGGGAACTTACTGTGAAGTGTGAACGTGAGTTGTGGCCCGTGCCGGATGTCGCGGTGTGCGGTGGGGGCACTCGCTGCCTCTCCAAGACTGAGCGTAGAGTAGGGTCTGGAGAGGGAGGCTCCGTGGTCAGGTCTATTTGACCTTCCTTGTGCAGAGAAGTAGTAGCAGCAGATAACTTCTGCACTCATGCGTCCCGTGTTTGCTCCTTCGCACAGATCCCGTCACGATCCTCCCTCCGGATTGGTGGATGTACAACTCGCTTGTTTGACTTCCTCCTCCTGATTTTATGTCCATACTCCCAACTCGATATTTCTTTTCCTGGCTCTGTTCCCATTTCCTATTTCGTACCCCCGTTCCGAACTTTTAATTCATCCGGTTATTAATATGGACTGCGTGTGTGCTGTACACTTTTAATGTATTCCTTCTGCTCTTCCTGCCTGTGCTCCCCCCCCCCTCCCTCTTCCTTTCCACGTGCATCCCCCTGCCAGTGTTCCATCTGTCACCCCCTTCCTCTCTTCATTCGCTAATATCGCCCCCCCTTCCTGCTTCCATTCTTATGGCGGAGTAAAAAGCCCCTCCCCATCGAAGGGTAACAATAGTGTCTGACACTCCCTTTGTTGGGGACTAGGAGTATGTTGTATTTGGGGAGCCTGGAGCCGTACCTTTTTTCTGTGGGGCCAGTGAATTTGGAGGAGATACGGATACCAAGCGTTTTTGTTACTCTCTGGTTTGCTGCTGAATTTTACTATGAGGCTACACATGGCATTACAGTCCGGATGGAAAGAGTATCGGGCCCATGCACGTGAGGCAGAAGTGACCTGGGTCAAAAAGCACTGGATAAAATCCTGCAAAATCTGATTCTGGAATGCCAGAAATTCATTTTTTATGAATAGGAATAAAATCTACCTAGCTGTGCTAGTTTGCCTTGAAATAAATCACATCGACACCATAGCAAACAGCTGTCCACCGGAAGTACGACATGTAACCCGATCCTGTATATAAAGGGCCGGTGGGTCCAGGGTGAGTCCTTGCTGATGCTCATCACTGGGTCCCAGCCCTATGCACTTCACTAAATGTCATACACATTCCTCTAATCCTCGGCGTTCCCTTCTTGGAGGGTATGGGCGGGGCACCAAGGACACAGAAGGACACGGGGGAAGGTCTCACTGTGATTAGCGATGACGTCAAACTGTGCCACTCCTACAACAGGCACCGGAAGGAACGATTCCAGACGTAAATATTGCCCCAGTGATTATTGCCTCCATGAAGTTTGTCGTGTCTAACCTGTGAATTAAGGTAACGTCTGACCAGGGAGGAAAAACGTCCACTGAAAACTATCATTTGGAGCTAGAATAACACGTAAAATGGCTTAATGGGTGTAAAATACTTCGGACTATGCAGAGGAGTACAGGTAAGTTCTAAAAACCTAATAAATAAATTAAGCCACGAAACCACTCCTTAATTGCTTTTAGCATCCAATAAGTAGTAATCTAGCTAGTCGCCTTTGTGCTGCTGGAATGGCACGAAGAACAGAAAGAGAACTGAGATGGACGCAAGAATATATGCTTTGGTATTTATATAGCACAAACTAAACTGTCTTCCAATCTACATTAGGGGGGGAGGAGACGATCTACCAGACTGTGCACCTCAAGTGGGGATTCCATCCTTACATTTTACACACATTACATTTCACAGTTTTTAGGCACAGGGAGATTATGTGACTCGGAATCACACAATGTTGAGTGTAGCTTCGGGGCCAGGATTTGAACCTCGGTCCCCAGGGTCCAAAGGAGACTGCTGGAACCGCTAGACCACATGATGGAAAAGTGCCTCCTCGCCACTCAAGCAAGTCGCTTACTGGGAACATGGACCTTTTTGCCCTGCTACTTCTCACTTCAGTGAAATCATCAATTAACCCCTCTTCATTAGATGGCACCATGAAGGACCACCTGTCCAGAAGATGTCCTGTTTTAGCTGTCTAGCTAACAAGTCTGCTTGCGTCCTGGTTGTGTCTGTTGCTGCTTTGTGTTCATTATTTTTGTTTAGTTCTGCTTACATGAACTGGTGCGGGTCACAGACCGTGCATTCAGGCCCACAGCCCAAACCACTGTTGGGCTAAAGCCTGGGCCAAGCATGGGGCCACAACACTTGCCTGAAGATGTTGTGTGATCCTGTACTTTACCCTAAGCAGCCATTGAAAACCTGATCATCAGACATATTCCATATAATTGCCGATCCAGGACGACACCTGTGCGGGAGGGAGGGGCTTGGATATGCCCACCAGGATGCATGGTGGCATTCTAGTGAGCCCCCTAATGAGGGGATGCCTAATGTAGCGGAACGGCACTTAGATGAGCAACGAAGCATGCTAAAGATTTGGCTAAAATGGTTGCATAGCAGAAAACCCATACTAAACGCCTCATCAAGTGTTTGTACGATAGGGGACATGTTTGGTGTTTTAGGCAGGTAGGTGCCCTGGGTCATTGTCCATTATTGAACCTTCTTAGCAAGTTGGTTTGCTCTGATCTGCATAGGATCTTCAGATGCTTCAGGGAAGCATGCTGCAAAAAGAAAACCCATACACACTGGAATGAGCCGTAAAAGGAGTGCATCTATTACTGCAGAAGTAGTCGCAAGAGGGCAAGTGCTGCTTTGGTGTTTGATTTGACCTTCACCACCAGTAGGATGTGTGGATTAAGCAGTGGCTCAAGTCCTAGCCATATAACAAAGACTGTCAGAAGAAAGAGAATACCAGGGGTGAGTGGAAGCTAAGTTTTCCTGTCCCCACATCGCCTGAGGTAGACCTAATTTCTGGGATCCGGTATTTCCACAGAGTAGAATGGTGGGCTAAGGCAGGCGGGATCATGGGTCACCACAGTGAGACACGTACAGTTGCCGGATTTCAAATACCCTGCCCACTTGCTGGAGGCAGCCTACACCTTTCTGGGCCTCAAAGTAGTCCAGGAAGAGCACGGACCAATTCTTATTGGGAGGAGGTGGGAAATCAGAATCGACGAAACCACCTCGTGTTTCAGCCCATGCACTTCCTCTGCCAATCCTGAATTAATCCCAAAGTTCATACTTTTTGGAGATTTTAATTCTGATTGACTGCAGAGCTTTTATTCCTAATAACTGAGACATTTCACATTTTCTTGGATCATCTTTGCAGTTCTGAGAAGAATTGGGTGCTTGTTAGGTCTGCATCTCAGGATCTCCTTCAGTTCGCACAGATCACAAGATGAAGGGGATTTATGTCTGATGGAGGACTAGCTGGAAATTCTTAAGCATCCCATGGTGAATTTGAGATTTTCTACGGCAGAGCCAGTGAGAACCACTCTGAACCTTGTTACCATAATATCGTCTTCCTGTCCAGCTCTCCCTGTGCATGATGGATTTATGAACCCGATTCTGAGGCAGTGGCAGGATCTAGACTGCATTTCTGTGCCTAGGTTATGCAGCAGCGGTAAATCTGGGATGCTGGAAAGGAATATGTCCCAGGTGCTCCAGATCAATCCATTGTTTGAAAAGTTTGAGGATTAGTTTAATGACACTGGTGCAGTATGGTTTTATCCAATGCAGAAGGCCATTAAGAAGGCACATACTGTCTTTAGTTTATCTAAAAGACCTGAGACGTTGGCTATCTAATGTACAGTCCCTGATGAGACTTTTTAATTCGCTGGCAATGCAGGAGGAAGAACCTTACTCTGCTCTTTTGGAGCAAGCGTTGCAGGCCAAGCACCCTTCAGACATGTCCACCACCTGTATGTGGGTCTCCATCCTGGCAGTAGGGGCCCAGTGGGGACATTTTTCGATTTCTTCGTCTTGGGTATTGTGGGAGGTTTAACTGCTGACCTTTGTGCAATTGATTATCAAACACATCTTTTGGATGCTAGTTTGCTAAAATTATTCACCACACTTGAGTGTGAATTGCACATATCTAGCAGGGGTATCAGAAGGTGCCACAGTGTCGTTGCTTTTGTTGTGCACGTTTGCACCAGGGGGTTATGGTGCTAACTTAGTAGGCACTCAAGCGCTGGTTCTTAAACACCTATAACTCTAAATCCTATTGCTAAATTATCAGTTCTCCGCTTAAAAGAAAATGCTTGTCACTGTCTTTGCTCACGTAGTAATCGGATTCGAATAATAATATTTTGAAAATGAATGTAATTTCTAATGCGTCAAACCATAGGCTTGTGGTTCGGACTGCCATAAAATGCATGCCAATGACGTCGAAAGGGTGTAAGTCCTGCGTGTTTCAAACGCGCCACCTCAGTTTCCATCTAGATCTTCTCATAGTGCCCTTGGCTCGGGACGGTGGAGGTGTTAGCGGAGGGGATGGAAACTCATAATTTCAATAAAGTATGCGTCCTTCTTCTCCTCCTCCTCTCTGCCCTTAGTTACAGCTTGTTTCTTCCCCATTCTCGACTCGTTCCCACTAATAAGAGAGCCTGCTAGGTTTTTGTGTTTGGTTTACAGAGCTTTGCGTCACCAGTTGCTTACTGGTTCAAGTCCCAGGGGGCTGTCTCAGGTGTTCATCCTTCTGAAACCCTATAAAGGTGCACCTTTGAGCTGGCTGATAGTAACAGCATCTCTGAAGAAATATCAATCCAAAGGCTGCGCTAGAAACATTTCATGCAAATTAACTGTTATTGTTTATTTAAAGAACTTTTGTTACTTTTAGTGGTATTTTTCTTCACAGATTGGGATTTATTTAGAGGATTCTCTTTCTGGTAATTCAGACTATCGAAATGGTTGCTGCTTTTTCGATCTCATGTACTTGACAGTCCTGGTGCTCCAAAAATGCAGTTCGCATTCGATGGTAGTACATGGCTATGAAGGTTCTCTTCCACCCTCGTTTTAGGACGCCTCGCGACCATGCCTTAGAGTTGTTGCAGGGTTTGGATACCAGCAGCATAATTGAAACATGTTTTATAACGTTTAAACTGCAGGGTGTTTTTCGAAGCGCTGTAACAGGTATGAAATTAAGTTTTCTTGTCCAACTTGTCTAGTTCCACGAAGTTTATTCCACCGAAACGATAGCGTTATCTACAAATATTCTTCTATGGTATCCCAATAAGTCTGTGTCAACAGGAAAAGATGTTCTGTGCACGCCACGGATCACTCTGCGGGCATGCCATGATGCTGTTCATCATCACATACTATTTCCCCGACTAATTAATTGGACCGGCGCTACAAGTGGACTGATTCAGCGGGTCCATTTCCTTGAACATCTTTCCCTGTTGACACAGACTTATTGGGATACCATAGAAGAATATTTGTGGATAACAATGCTATCGTTTCGGTCAAAGCCCTGAAGAAGTCGAGGTGTGAGATATCACACGACGAAACACGTGTTGGCTGTATGAAGCTACATTGTTGATGAATCGACTGTATCAAGCTGCACTGTTGATGAATCGAGCTGTATTGTGGATGAAGCTGTATCAATCTACTTGGTTGATGAAAATCGAACTTGGATTGAATTACGTCCCTGAACTGAAGTCTAAGGATTAAAAGTGGACTAGAACACTTACAACTTTTGAGACTATCATTAATAATTTATTACTCTGTATGCTCGGAGAGGACTTGTATTGATAGATTTGTTCTCTTCTTTGAAGGGATTGTTTGGGTGGAATTGGCAGCCGACCCTTCCTCACCTAGTAGCACCAACATTACTTAGCTTGAATTACTGCTTGCTGAGTGCCCGTTGTCTGTTTCTACGCCTGGTTGCCAATCATGTATGTTATATGCATGTGTATGTGTGCCTGAAAATGGTACAATATATGGCAGACTCTGGGTTCCATTTTGCAGCCATATTAGTTTTTAGGAATGCATGGAGCTGGCACTAAAGCCATCAGGACCACTAGCTAGATGGAATTGCATTTTTTTTTTTTTATTGTAGTCACATGGGGTGGTGCAATAGGAATCAACAAAATAGATGGTGGAAAACCAGATCACTCATTGTAAGAAAAAATAAACTTGGCTAGCAGCACCCCCAAGTTTAATTTTCCAGCTAATATTCAGTGCATCTCACGAAGGCAGAGAAGAAGAATTCTTTATTACCGTGTTTTGTTTAAAACCTTTACACTTTCAGAGTAACATTAATTATAAGCCACATTCCATTTAACGAACTGAGAATTGTAACACAATTGCACACTGTCATGAAACATAAGTAAGTGTTATGTGAGATCAGCACTGGGGTGTGACATTTAATAAAAAAGATTACTTGTCCAAGGGATGATCCTTCAGAAATCTACTTATGTTAAAAAATAAGTCCCTTTTGGTACAGTGCAGTGAGGTGACGAGTAATGACAATGATGAAGTTTATCTTTTTTTTTTTTTCTCAACTTGTTTTTATTCGCATTTGTTATGTTAAGTACATGTACAGCATATGTCAAGCAACACTTAACAATATTAACTGTGCATAAAACAGCATGAGCATCGACAGTATGATGAACAGTTGTCAGCTGCACAAACCATTATCAGGATAAATTGACACAACCGCATAGCAAGGATGCTGACAAACAGAGGAGGAGAAAAAAGTTCTGGGCAACAATACTATAACAACTTTATTGATAACCGATAAAGAAAAGTAAAACAAAAAAGGCGGGAATAAGGAAGCTAGGGGGGTATACTTTTTCATAGTGGAGGATGCTGCAATACACATGCCATTAAGGCAGGGGGAGTCGATAGCTGAAGTAGAACCAGCATCAGGCGATATGGAGGTCAGTAGGGGGACAGGGAGGAGAGGCTGCTACTTGTATGGGTGAACCAGAAGTGTGTTGAGTATCTAGTGGTCCTTCATGGAATTTCTCTGAAAGTGTATCCCAGAACTCAGCAAGAAGATATTGATGGAGACCTTTAACCTCTTCTCTGTGCAACAGTGTGCCCTTAGCTTGGGCCATAGGCAGCATAGAGAGTGCCCATGCGGCAGCATAGAGTGTGTCCATGCCGAAACAAGTGGTGCGTGTGTTACCTTTCATCTCGGGGTGATTTGTCGTTTCGCTAGAAGAGGGGCCAGGTCAGCGAATCACATTGCAGCTTTGTGTGTTTTGGTGCGGCGGTAGAGTCCCAATAGACAGACTTCCCAAGTTTACGAGAGGACCGTACTTTTGCAGTGTTCAAGGTGTGTTGCAACATCCCTCCAGTATATTGTCAGTACGGGGCAGGACCAGAGCATATGTATTATGTCTGCATCTGGGGTCAGGCCGCGAGGGCAGGCAGCATCTGTGCGATGAAAATATCGGTGTATATTTTTAGGGGTTAGATAAGCTCTGGGTAAAACATATAATTGGATCAGTTTGAAGTGAGCGTTGCGGGACACCAGGGAAGGATATTGCAGAATGGTCTGCCATTCCCTGTCTGTACAGGTGTGTCCCAGCACCCACATAATGTGTCGAGAGGAAATGGAGTTTGCGTACGCATGGCTAACCAGCAGGTCTGGTGCCTGCCCATACCTAATGTGTTAAGATATTGTATGACCAGGTGTTGAGCGGGTTTTTGTTGTATCTCCCCCTAGGAGCGAGTTTGTACAGCAATAAAAGAGGCTTGCAGTAAGAATTGACCAGGCGGGAGCTCCGTGCTAGCGATTAAATCATCCAGCGGAAGGAGAGAGCCATCTCTGTACAAGTAGCCTAAAGTGTGCAGTCCAGCCGCATGCCATGTAATCCGCTCCCGGAGAGTAGCTGACCCCCACCCCCGTGGCACGCCAAGTTTTGGCAGCGCTGGAGCATATGGTATAGCTGACGGGGTGATGAAGAGGGTTATGTGGTAGCATTGATAAGCCACCTGGAGGAGGGGTTGAAGGCCTAGCAAGGGGATGAAATAAAGCCAGGATGGATTCTAGGGTCCAGAAAGTAAGCGCCGTTGGCGAGATTCTGGCCAGCAAACCAATGTGACACCCACTGTAACTGTGACCGCAGATAATAATGCTCGAGATTGGAGACGTTGAGTCCACTACCCTCTGTGGGGAGATAAAGCTTCTGCAGTGCTAGCCTTTGACGTAAGTTGTGCCAAATGAAGTCCTGTATCATACGCTGTAAGAAGTGAAAAAAAGGTCTGTGTATAAAAAGTGGGAGGTTAGTGAAATAGTAGAGCAGTCACGGAAGAATAACTCTTTTCGTCAGGGCCACTCGGCGCGGCCAGCAACCGATAAGGGCAGTGTCTGCCAAAAGGATATTTACGCACGTAATGCCGATACCAATTGGACCAAATTGCTTTCCAGGATGTCCTCCGGCATGTGATATATAATGATGACGTTTTCTTTATATCAGTGCTCTGATGGTCTCTCTGATTATGCCAGTGCTCATATTACATCAGCAAAACCAAAGGGGATGATGGACGGAGTGTTGAACATTGCAAGCACTCACCCCCAGTCAACTGATCTGGGTTTAATCCATCATCATTCTTTAGCTCACTCCGCCACCCCAGTTCAGACATGGCCATATGCAAATCAGTCTGACCCTGTGCCTCATGGGAACAGTCCAGCCCGAACTGCCAAGCCATGTCTTCCCTGGACCGGAAATAAGCATCCTGGGACCGGTTTCTGGCTTACAGCCGTCATCAGCCAGGCTATCTTGAATCCAGTGGCAAAGTGAGCAAGGGACCCACGTCTGGGCATACCCTGCCAACTTAGGGCGAACATAGCAAAACCAAAGGGGGATGATGGACGGAGTGTTGAACATTGCAAGCACTCACCCCCAGTCAACTGATCTGGGTTTAATCCATCATCATTCTTTAGCTCACTCCGCCACCCCAGTTCAGACATGGCCATATGCTTGGCAGTTCGGGCTGGACTGTTCCCATGAGGCACAGGGTCAGACTGATTTGGTTTTGCCATATTACCTCAGGGCTTGGATTCTTGCAGGGCTCTGATTTTGTCACCTTTCCACAAATCTGCATACAGTGACTGGAAGCAGGCAGCAAGTGATGGATCCAGAGTTGGAATACCCTATGAGTCTGTGCACACTAACAAACTTTCATGTTTAAAGGTATTCACCAATTCCTCTCCAATCTCTTCCCACTTCAAAAAAATATTGATTATTTACTCCAGACATGGGAGGGAGCAAAACTCTTTCTAGAGTATGTGTGTGTGTGTGGGGGCGTTAAAGAAAAGCGAATTTACAATTGCGTAGCAGATTCTCACATAGGCCATCCTATGTGCGCATATTTGCTCATGCGATAATGGCGTTCAAAAAAACGTTTGCTAGGAGTATAGTTTTAATGTCTTCATCTGTAAACTATAGTGAATTTATAAAAGTTGAAAATCTGCACAATTACAAAGAGTTATACCTGCAGGTGTACTTTTATGACTTTCTTTAAAAATTGTGCCCCCTAATTTATTTTCCCACATTAGTTTTACACAAATACTCTTTAATCCCAAACAATATTTCCTGGGCGTCGGGTGATGGCAATTGCACATCCCTGCACACACTGTGGCGTGAAAGAATTTGGGTGGTTCCCATTATGCCAACTGCAACAGGATGTATTTCAAAGGAAAAAAACACCAAGACTTGACAGCTACAAAGGACATGCTGCACAGACTACAAAAGGGGCCATTTGAAGACCTGATTACGAGGAGCATTAGTGTATGGAATGCTTCATGTAATCATTGGAGAAAAAAAAATACAATAAGTAGTAGAGTACAGATAGGTGTCGGTCTCTCGCAGTCATTGGCTCTCATGTCTTTTTCATAGTTTGTCACTGCTTGGATGGACTGTCCATCGAGGCCATGGCCGTTCTTGGATGGTTACATTGTCTCATTTGTGTTCCAGTTAGGTTTGGTGACTGGACAGCAGGTATTGTCATTGATAGAGTGCAAATGCAACTTGTGTGTTGGTTGATGCACTTAACTTGCTGAAACAATTACATTTTAATTGCTGATTTATGGATTTCTTTTGTTAAAGAATTTGGCTTCGGATGCCTTGGCATGTAATAAAGACACAGTGCTATTCACTAACCCCAGTGCACTTATTTGTTTTAGTTTGTTGTCAAGCTAACATGTTGGGTTTGCTATTTTTTGGGTTTATTTTGATTGCAAAGTAAAGACATTCATACATACCGAGGCAACGAAAATCCTGGCCCTTTGTTTCACTCATCTATTATGCAATGTTTTGCTGTGTATGCCACTTGATGTGCAAACTTCATCCTCTGCCTCCTTCACATCCTAGCTTGAGGGTAAAGTTTTCCTCTGCTGATGCAGTCGGTTCAGCGAAGGGGCTGAACTCCACGCTTCCATATTGTTATAGCCCAAGGTGTGGCATCACTATGAGATTTTCTTTCTAGGACCGCTGGGGGACAAAACAAGATTTTTCCACCTACTACCAGACACTTACCCTACCAAAAGGTCAGATCTGTTTGCTTTGCCAATGCTTGTTGGCACTGTACTGGTCCTAAAAAACACTTGCAGTCAACCCGAGTAATTAGTAATGCAGAGCGTGAACCTAACACGCCCTGCCTCAGGAATGACGTCCATTCCTGTCGTGGCTTGTATGCAGAACCATAGCCGGCTTGGAGACGCTCAGGCAGAGGCCTAAACAAACACATGCTCTGGTAACCTCGCCGCCGCCGGCTGTCGCGTGAGTCCATTGTAAACCCTGGAGATGGTCCCACAGCAGCTGTGTGAAGGCCGAGTCCAGCGTCCCATAGGCATCAGTGCTGGGAACTGTGAATCCTTTCAAGTCCTCTCTACAAAAACTATCACAATTAGAGATTCCTAGGGTTCCTTTCACTGCACTCGGTCTGGCAACTTTCATGCCTTTGAAATGTACATGCCAAAATCCCTCATGCATTGTGCAGAGTGAGTCTTTAATAAGACTTAGTCATGTGTACAGCGGGCCTTTCTGTCTGGTAGTGGAGTGGAGCAGGGACCAGAGGTTTGGGAAATCCTACATAGTTTTTTTTGTCAACGAAGTCGATTTGTCAGTCTCTTCTACATTTCTGGTCTGGTCGGAGGTCTGGGTGTGGGGTGGTTGGGTGGTTTCTGATAATTGATAAAGGGGTTGGTAGAAACGGTGAATCATGGGAATAAACGATCTGTCAATCTCACAGGACATTGGTTTTGATGGTGAGGGTTCCGTCCGGTATTTTAATGGTGGGGGGGGGGGGGGGTAATAGCTGAGTGGTCTGGTAGCAGAATTTTGCTCCCGTCAGTATTTACAGTAGTCTGTTAACCCCCTTCCTTTGAGACATCCAGTCCTCTGCCCATGCTGTGCCTTAGTGTAAAAAAGGCTTCATTGGCCTCGAGTCCATTTTCCAATCCCTTAAATGTCTTTGTCTCGGTCGCTTTTCTCTCTTTTTGGATAATTGTTTTTCATTTCAACTTATGACTTCTTGGTGACGTCATCATTCCATGAACGCATGTGGTTGGCATTCTATACTATTGCAACGATGCTGAAATGAGTGAATGGGGCCTGTAAGGGGTTGTCCATGATTGGCTCAGAAGGATGCTTTGTGGAGCCTCATATACTGTGGGATGGCTCTGAAAGGTAGACTGTGGCAAATAGAAGCATTCAGACAGATCAGTCGAAAGCGAGGAGAACCACCTTAATACTGTTTTCTCAATAGTTGCCACCGTTGGGTGCAAATCTGTATACCGTGATCCAAGGTATTGAAAGGTATGAAAAGTTTAATAGAATCAAAGCTGCAGACCGCCGCCATCTTTAATAAGACTTAAGTCGCCTAGCAATGTTACCAGCATAGACTCCTTGCCCCTGGCCGGACTAAAATCGTATCTGTCAAAGAAAAGAAACGGCCTTTACAACGCGGGCTAAGCCAAGTGTACAGTTTCCCCGCAAGCGGAACCACGCTTGCCTTAACCACGCATCTGCGTGGTTAAAGCAGTGCGCGGTCTAGATGCGGATGTGCGGGCACAGAAAGAGGAAGGATCGGGAGGCGTGGACGTGGTCTGTTAAGTGGGGCTGGGTTTTAGGGTCATGGGGGTAGTTTTTAGTACTCATGGGGGGTCAGGGTTGTTTTTAGGGCTCAGGCGGGGGACTGGGGAATTTTTAGGGCTCGGGTGGTCAGGGTAGTTTTTAAAGCTTGGAAGGTGAGGGGGGGTCGGGGTAGTTTTTTGGGCTTGAGGGGTTCGTGTTAGTTTTTAGGGCTCAGGGTGGGGGACAGGGTCATTTTTGGGGCTTAGGGGGTTTGGGGGTAGTTTTTAGGGCTCAGGGCGGGGGGGCTGGGGTGTGATCGGTACCACGCATCACTTTCAGTAATGCCATTACCACAAAATTTCGTGGTAAAGGAATGCGTTGTTCAGACGCATTCGTGGTTCAGTCGGCGTTGGAGAGGCACGCGTAGTTTAGCCATGCGTGCCTCTGTCCTACAACCGTCCAAGAAAGCAGATGAGTCAATGCCATGCATTAGCTGCCTCAGCCTCGGATTTGGGTCCAGCAAGAAGAAAGGGGAATTGGCCTGGGAGTGGCTGGATTGGTGCTCTTCAATGACTGCTCATCAGTGGGAGGGCAATTGCTTTCTTTCAAACTGGACGACCTGTTGAAAGGATGTTTTCAAAAAGGGAGTAAAAAGCAGAATGACAAAGGGGGCTAATGAGTGCAGATGGCTCTCGAGCCAGAGTTTATTGGCGACCCAGATTTCCCAAGCTGAGACTCTGAAAGCACAGATAATTCCTTGTGAAGAGGAAATACTTTACCAGACAGTGTTGATTTCATTAGTTAGGAATTCAGCTGTATTGTCGCATTGCATTTGCATTGGTTGAATGACTGAAAAGAGAATGTGGCTTTACAAGTTTTTTTGACTGTAGAAAAGTGTTCCTTTGCGGTATTTGGAGGCCGCTTGGGTCGTTGATTTCAAGAATTATTTTTGGGCTTATCTGTCAAGGGCTTTTATACCCTTGGTGGCTTGAGGCCCAAATATCTCTCTTCACTTGTGAACGGGAATGCCTCCGCGCCCCTCTTTGATGGGAAGTAACACAGGCTGTGTTTCTGAGCCAGGTACATTCTGATCCAGACACCTGAACCCTCACAGGACTGCACCCTCTGAAAGCGGTCTTTGCAGGCACTAAGGTGATCACATGAAGCAAATGTATTAGTGTAACCGGTGAGCAAGGGAGAAGTATCCCTTCCAAAAGTTAAAGAGTGAAGTGTGCTTGTCTGGATCTCCCCTGAGGCAGCGTACTGCTTCTCAAGTACCCTCGCCAGGGAAGAGGGGCTGAGGCAGGATGGTGAGCTGGTACATAGATACTGCTTCATTCGTACTTGTGGTTGCTGGTGATGAGCACTAGCACGCATTTTTAGGTGCAGGACTTTGTTTTCATCATCAGACTTTGAATCGCAGCAAGAGAGCTAAAGAGATAGACCAAGGGAAAATTACCAAGTGTGGAAAGCAAAGCGATTTGGTTTGGCACTTGTATCAAGCGGAGAAAAAAGTAATTAAAAAAAAAAAATATGCCTGCCGTGTAAAACTAGCAAAAAAATGCTTTGTATATATATATATATATATATAATATATATATATATATATATATATATATATATATATATATATATATATATATATATATATATAGTATGGATGAGATTAAATAACTATGTGCGATGACAGTGTACTTTCAGATGGAATATATGCTGTCATGAATTTCAGGGAGTTTAGACCAACACACCTAAACACCCAATCAATAGAAGGTGAGACTAAAAAACTCCTGTGGGTTGATACAAAATGAGATTGACATGGCCTCAAGCCAATGGCTGAAAGTTTCTGAGCCAAAGAACCAAATAGTTGAAAGGGCCTTAAAAGTACAGAGAATATAACAGTACCTTTGCCATGAATTGTGAAAGACTCTTACATGTCAACAATGAAAAGAACCTACAAGAGATAAACACATGTTTAATGGACACCCAGGGTCAGTTGAAACTTGGCTGGTCTTCCTCCCAGATATTTCGACAAGTGTGATATGATCCAATGCGGTTCTCGGTTTAGATAAGGCAGCGAGTTCGGGAGTCTGATGTGGGACTAAGGTAGTGCTAAAGTGATGGTACTCAAAGTACGGGCTGCTAGCGGCCCAGCAGGCTTTTCCTTGCGGCCGGCTGATTTTCTGGGACCCCTGGTAAACCGAGAAAGAAAGCTGCTCCCGATCCGTTGGCTATTTTTGGTAGCCTATCAACATTGTTATGGCGTTCTGGGTTTTGTTTCTATAGTCAGTTCAGTGTGTTTTACGAGCAGGGCTGCCCTGCTTATAGAACAAGCAGAAATGACTGTAGAAACGAAGCCTAGAATCAAAAAAACGATGTTGCAAAGGCCTGTTTTTTGTGCACTTTTGGTTATGGGCTTTGTTTTTACAGCAATTGTAGCTTGTACTCTCAACAAAGCAGCCCTGCTCGTTGGTGAAAGCGTAGATAAGAGAACTGTGTAAGCGCTTAAAGTAAATTGTGGAAAATGTGGCTGCGATTACAATGGCAGGGTGAGTGGGGTGGTAGAGAGGTAGTTAAAAAAGTACACAATATTCTGTAACTGTTTTGCCGGTCTTTTAACCTACAGGTAAAATATAATGCAAACACCTTAAATGGAAAAATGAGTGCACTTATTTAAATTTTATTTAGTCACTTATTTAACAAATCTGTAAAGCGCTCTGATACCCTCTAGGGTCAAGTTCGCGCTATATAAAACTTTATAAATAAAAAGTAAAGCTAATCTGTGGAAATGCATGGTTTTGGTAGGAAAGCTGAGTTGGGTATTGGCATCACTACAGAATTCACATGTCTGTGTATAACTACAGGGTCACTGTGATGCATCGTGGTTGGTGCGCTGTAGAAAAGTGATGTGCATGTATAATGCACCGAGGTCTCTTCCTATGACAGTAAGCACTGTGAATATGCAAGTTATTAGTTTAAAAACGTATTGCACACAGTATAATCTATACAATTTGAAAAAATGTAAAGGCTACACACAGTATAACATAAACTGCTGCAAACAGTGCAAAAAAGACTTTAAAATAAGCATTTTCTAGTAATCTTTTGAAAGGCGTTTTTTTTCTTTTCTTTCTTGATAATCCCCCACCCTACCTGACTCCTTAGTGATGCCACGGCATCGATGTGGCCCTCTGGCACACTCCAAACTGTACATTTTGGCCCCCGAGAAAATATTTGTGAGTACCCATGAGTTAAAGGTTTAGGGTAGAGACATTTTGGCTTCTTAGAATATGTGCTGTTTCACTTCTTCCCTCTCTGTAGTTAAGTAGGCCCAGGGCAGAGTATTTTAATAGTTAAAAAGGTGGCTTAGTCAATTGTGTTTCTTCGTAGTGTATGGTTTGTTTATCTTTTTGGTACTTTTAATGGTGCTGGCCTACTTAAGTGGGAAAAATCTGAGGTTGTTTGGGGTTATGATGCTGCTGTATGACAGGTATTTGGCTTGAGGAGAGCATACGCATGAGTAGATCGCATGGTTTTGTCATTGCTGAGCGGGTCAATCCTGCTTGGTGTTGGTGGATTGGCAAAGAGTTGAGAACAGATAGAAAACTGGAGTAGGAAGGAGATGTCTATCCATAAGAGGGGTAGAGGTACAACAGTCCAGCACGCAACCTTCTAATTGTATATAATCCTAAAAGAAAGTGTGCAGTTCCAAGAAGAGGGAAAATGTTTTTCACCTCACCAAAAATACACTATAGCCCTTAGACAACTTGTCCCATTCAAATTATTATCATTATAGGCAACATGGTTACGAAACACAAAACCTGACCCACCAAGCGGTGGCATGCTTCATCATGTGGCTGTGCTCCTCGTTGGGGTGGCGGTGCAATGCCCAACGGCCCCCATAAGGGGGGCTCTTTGACGGAGATCTTTTTTTTTTTCCAAGAAGCCAAGAGTCAGGTCTATTTAGCTTCAATATTGTCAAGTAGGTTGGCCAACGGACGTGTGAAGAAAGGTTTAAAATTAACTAAAGATACCCTCGGAAATATCTCCTTTCATTTTTGGGAGTCTTTGTTAAGGTAAAAAAAAAAGTGCAGCCTTAATGGATGTCAATGTTCCTAAAGGTCTGATAATGGTCAACATGTTTCTTGCCTCAAACTGCCCCAAAAGGATCACCGGCAAATCAGCGGGACCAAGTGAGAAACTGTCTAATCTACATAAATATTCCCTGTATTGAAAATGTGAGGGGAAATAGGTGAATAGTGAGTTGAAAGTGTAATCATACACGATACCAGTTGGATGTCACCCCTATTCAGGAGACTACCTACACTGGCATGTAAAGCCCAGAAAATGCCCCTTGGGATACTATGAACGGTCGAACTCTGGTTGCTACCTTGTAGCGTTGAGGGTTCTAGCGTATTAGTCTACCCATACACCAAGGTCCCCGAGACTTGTGCTGCGCAACCATGTTGCCTATAATTATAATATTTTGAATAGACAAGTTGTCTAAGGGCCATAGTGTATTTTCGGTGAGGTGATAAACATTCTTTTTTTCTCTGCCCTCTAAACTGTGCACACTTTCTTTTGTGGTTATGTAGGAAAGAGATGGTCCGGTCAAAGTGTCTAGAGAGGTGTCATGGGGAAGTGGGTGTGAGAGGATGGGCAGATTGCTGGAGGGTATAAAAGGTTTATGTTGAGCTGTGTTTGCTTGGACCTTTCAGTGTGATTTTAAAGGAGAGAATGTGAAGATACCTTCTTCGCATTAGCGAGGCCGGGGTTTAATTGTTCGGAGTTCATGCATGCAGACCTGTCCTATCAAAGGGTCGTTTTTTTAGGTCTCGCCTAGCGAATGCAGCGCATGCGCTGCTTCGCCTTGGCGAGACTATTGTTGTCGGTTTTGCTAGCGAAGGGAGACAAACCATGTGCGCGCACGGACAGGCGATGTGCACGCACATGGTGTCTCCTCTGCCTCTCACGCTCCCACCGCGCGCTCTCACGCTCCCACCGCGCGCTCTCACGCTCCCACCGCGCGCTTGTTATATACTGGGAT
Source organism: Calotriton arnoldi (assembly GCA_963921515.1). NCBI lineage: Eukaryota > Metazoa > Chordata > Amphibia > Caudata > Salamandridae > Calotriton > Calotriton arnoldi. The sequence goes on along the minus strand of CAWUFW010000196.1, from coordinate 5,278,816 downwards.
AACAAGAGTTCTTTTTCAGTTTACACAGAACGTTTTTTCAAAAGGAGTTTCTTTTCCTGCCCTTCAACTTTCTGATTACCTACCCCCCCCCCACCCCAACCCTCCCGCTCCTGTTTTTTGCCCACTCATTGATAAAACGTGCCCAGAGCGAGGAGGGCTTGACAGTAAAGGACCCCACCTTGGAAAGAAGCAACCCAGGGGCTGCAAGTCAGAGACGGGTTTCCCCAGACTCCCCAGTGTAAGCAATGTTCATTATTCCTCACTTGGACCCTGCCCCCGTCACTTTCACTCCTCTTCCGACCCCCTTCGATGTTGCTGTGGTCTGTTCCTGACAGCCGTCCTTGCTGCAGTGAAAGTTCCTTCGGATGTTTTCATAGCCTCCTCCCCGTCTTTAGCAGGGGACGGAGCAGGCATGCTTGGCATTCCAGGCTCTGCCTCTGGAAAGGCTTCCTGTCTTGGGAAAGGAAGATGAAAGGGGCAGGGTCTGGATTAGCAACCATTTCGCTGCAAAGTGTGGGGTGGGGGGATGAGAGGGCTGCTGTTGGGCAACGGCAAGTTCACTAGTAAGAGCTAGCATGCATTAAGGCCTGCGAACTGTGTATCCAATGTTGTTTGCCTTCACTTCCTTAACAGCACTTCTCATGTTCTGTCTAGAGCCGACGACATTTCTGTAGTGCTGGCGCAATTTTCCATAATTTTACGAATTTCGCGTTAGCAGTGTTACGTAAAATTACTGAAAGTACACCACACCGCATAATTACGCCACGCCCGCGCCAAAGTTTTGGCTCGGTACACAGGAACAATGCGATCGGCCAGCACACTAGAGGCTGTTGTTCGCACCTCTATGTTTTTTCTGTTTAAAATGTGTCCGTACTGCCAAATAGATACAGGGATGCATCCTTACTCTCAAAATAGATACATGGATGCATTTCATGCAAACTATAGTACTAAATACTGGTTTTGCATTTCGTGTAATTCTGTGATTTAAAAAAAAAAAATGTTTGGGGTGGATTTCTGTTTAATTACGCTAAAGCAAACTGTGAAATATTTGCATACCACTAAACCAGTAAAATCATTCTTTAACACCAACTAGATAGATAAAAATTAATTTATATATCCTGGCTTATTTCTTTTACATACTTCAAGCACGGGTTACTGTCTTTCTGCTTTTGCTGCATGGAAATTCTTCTATTTTGGTAAACTCCGCACTTAAATACTGATTCATCACATAGTTCCACCACTTAGGCTACATTTTCTCCACCTTCCCAACTGTCCATTTCTAACTAAGCTTTGCGTAGGAGTCCTCTCCTAGCTTTCATCAATTATCTACCTTTTTACAAAATGTGTCATTTTCATATGTATAACAGTTGTACAATCAAATCACGTTTTCCATTTTTTTTTCTTCTTCCTGCCTGCATTATTGTGCATTCCTGTTTGTTGTGCTTCATAAATATGATCCTGCACTTTATCAGATTATTTGAAACTCTCGAATGTATCTGTTATTTTTCTCTCCATGATATACACCCATCTTCCTGTACCGCACTTAATTTCACTAGCCACCTTCGCTTTTCCAGTTAGGTTCCATTTCCTCTGTCTAGTATATCAATGTGGACACTCCTTCACTCTACTGCATGTAAGTCATTTAGTTTCCTTACACACTACCTTGCATACTCTTAATTCTACTGCTTTGCATCTTCTATCTGTTCCTCTGCCCACATGTTCCTCGTTTAGTTTTCATTTGTTAGTTCTTTTAGCACTGAAACTGTGGAATAAGTTTCCACCTTACACCAGGTCTGCATCAACTCCTCGCTCTCAGCTCACCCACCTTAAGTATGTCTTACACCCGCTCACCCGCCATCCTCTCTAGTTCTTCGTCCCCAGCCTTCCTGCTGCTGTGTTAGACTTTTTATGCATTTTCAAAGCTCTGACTCTGGATAGATTGCTTATCGACAATTTTGCAACTGAGAGGTGAGTGCAGCACAACTGAGTCCCTGTAATATGACAAGGCAACATTGGAAAAACTATGACATCTCACTGCAAGTGATGATGTGAACCTGGCAATCAACTATACACAGGAAGGTAAAATAATCTAGTTTTTGGGTCTTGTAGACTGCTACAAACCAAATATTTTTTTCCAGAAACAGCTCAAGCTTTGGGAGTTTTTCTGAAAAACAAAAAAACTGATAGCCCCCACATCCTGTGGTGTGGGGGTCATTATTTTTTTCTGTTTGTGATAGAAAAAAAAGGACATCCGATTGTCTACAATAAATAGATTGGGCAGCCTGATGTTCTTACTCCAGTGGCCCCCTACTACGTTGAGCGGTCGGAGTATGTTTTCTCACTCTGGAACCAGCAGCGGGACTGCCGTCTGAAAACTGATGGTCTGCCCGCATCATAATTGAGTGGGCTGGCCGAGAGTGTGGCAGAGAGGGTAATGCTCCATGTTTATGATGGAGAACCCTGTCCACAAACTCTAAATCCGGCCCTAAGAATTGTTTTCTATCTGCTTCCAATACCTCTTTTACTGTTTAATTTGTTCCTCTATACAGCACTTCGGATACAAGAACTATAATCAAAAAATTAATTGAAAATTAAATTAAAGGTGACAGTAACGAGAACTACGAAGATGGTGTTAGTTCTGGACCAGAAATCATATGAATGATGATGCAAGAACTTAAGTAGAGGATGTAGTAGAATTAGTGAAAGTGGAGCTAAGAAGGACCGATGAGCAATAAGGCAGATCAATGTGCGTGTTATGCCATCTGTATTGTAGAGCTCTTTCTACCATTAGTTTGGCACTCTAATGCTTTCTTGATCTAGGCACATGGTTTGTGTGGTTTTCTATCATGAGAGGGTGCATAGTCAGTCTAATACATTGATCCACCTCCCAGCCCGTAACAGGACACAAACGTTTGCTTATGGGGGATGAGAGAAGATAAGAGGTGGTGTGGAACAACAAGGGCCCCTTTCTCTGACTATAGAGACCACAGCCTGGCAAGAGACTCACTTGTTGGTAATAAAGTAAAGCCAGACCTCCCGTGCAGTGTGTGATGACAGGGTTGGAAGAGATGCGCAGAGACATAATCCAAAACGGTGCCCCTTTAGAATCTTGATTCTCAACTTAGACTAATTTCTCTTTTTTGTGAGTTTCATCTGTGTGCCTTGCGACTGTCTAGAGACCATTCTTCATCCTCATTGACACCCCAAACACTAGGATGTTGTCACTGTAGTTGAACTTAGATGGGGCTTGTTTGACTTGTTTCTATAGTATTCGGTGTATGTTATGCACAGGTCTTTGAACACTGTTCCTTATGTGTTGAGAAAATAGTTCAGGGTGCAATATTCTTTCACAATCTTTGTCTGAGGGGCACCTGTAGCCTTGCCCACGTCCTTTTTACCAAGTTGGAGGCAAGGATTTAGGTAAACGGTGAGTTGTAGATGTATATAGTTTATTCTTGGCATTATTAGGCAGTCCTTCTACATCACTCTTTCATTGTTATTATCTGAAAGAGGTATAGTTTTGCTACAAGTCTAGGTAATTTGTAGTATTCGCCCATTAAACATTCATTTGTGTCAATATGTTAATCACACAAAAATATGCTCCTTGGATGACATTCCAATTATTCCTCTTTATATGTTTACCTGAAGTATACTTTCTTATTCTCATATACTTTAATTTCTGATGAAATGTTTAAAAAGGTGTCCTAGTGCCCCAGTGCATATAAAGGTGTGCCTTTCATCGGGGCTAGGTTAATCACCTTCGTTGTGATGTCATAGGTTTTATGTGGTGTGAGATGGGAATGAAGAATGGTATGCCACAGTGGTTTACCCATGCCGGTGTGATTGGGTGTTACAGTAAGAGTGGGTATGGTGCTACAGGTACAATTTAAAGTGTGCATCACAGAGGGTGATTCCGCTACTAGTTATTTGAGGTCAATTGTCTCTAGGCTGTAAATTCATGCTCTGTTGGATAGTCATCAAGAAATTACAGGTCGTGTAGAATGTGGCGGTCATAGTTCTCTGTAAGATCCCAGTTCAGGAACCAGTGAGAAAGTATCGACAAACTCTACACTGGCTCCCGATTGAGGCGAGAGTCAAATTCAAAGTACTCTGCCTAACACATAGAGCCATAAATAATAAGGGACCTTGCAGAATTAGAAAACTGGCGGTCCTATACCTCCCCAACAGACGACTGAGATCCGGCACTGAGCACCTATTAAAAACTACCAGAATAAAAAGGGCAAGATGGGGTGGAAGATCCTTTTCCCACCTGGCTCCCAAGCTATGGGATTCACTACCTCTGGAACTTAGATTCATAGTTACAGAATCGACCTTCAGGAAAAATCTGAAGACTTGGTTGTTCCACGAGTTCTGCTAATCTCCTCTCCTGCTGTCTGTACCGTATTTTATGCTTAGCGCGGGGAAGCCTTTGGGCACCCGTGCGCTCTACAAATCCCTGTAACATAACATAGTCCGCGTAAGTGCTTGCGCCATATATTAACATGTCTAAGGATGTTAGGGAGAACGTGGTATTCCATTAGGTTTCCTCACAGAGAATGCGTGAAGGAAGAGTCATAAATATCACCTTTCTGCTTGTCAATGTACAGCTAGAAAAACAGAGCAGAAGAAAGAAAAGCAATGTTTTGTTTTCTTTCTTTAAACGGCTGCTTTAATTATACTCCCTGATCTATCTTTACCCTTGGCTGCTGACTGTGACAGCAGGATTTGTGACCTCAGAACTCAACTGTACTAAGTTATTACAGGTGAGTGACTACATCATTTCTTTATAATAGGTGACTGGGTGCGTCAGAAGTGACAGCTCATAAAGAAATTAGAGACAGATTTTTAATAAAGGTATTGCAGAATCCTATGTATTATAGTTGGTTGTAAATGCACCTATGTCTTGACACATGGCTGGTGGGAGGTGCATGTGTGGAGGAGTGCATCTCCTCTGTTTGGTTTATTAAAGTGTCAGTTTCTGTATGGTTAGAGCTCGAGAATAATTACTTCCCCTTTCTTATATGTATGTGGTGTATTTGATTAAGCTGCCCAAAGGCAGTAAGGTTGGAGAAATTGTTTGATGCTGTCAGCAGTGAGGTGTATGTAACTATGGTTGTCCTGGGAGGAGTAATGTGCAAGTTGCTTTGCTTGAAGGGAGTGGTTGGTTTTGATAATTCACTCGTTCTCGGATTGGAGGTCGTTCCTTCCAGGTTCAAGCGGCCTGTCTATGGAACAACCTGCCCCTTCATCTCAGACTGACTCCGGACTTGCTGTCCTTTAGGAGACAACTTAAAACATGGCTGTTCCAATAATAATACGATGGTAGGTGGGTTGGGGTCCTGTCTGGTGGTTTTTGGAGATTAGCGCCGGGACACTCTTTGTGAGTATCCGTGCGCTTTATAAATCCCTTATTTCATTTCATTTCATATAGAGTTTAGAAGGCCTACTTAGAGTGGCAAGTTTTTTGTATGGTATGTGCTGACGTGGATGTGTACACAATTGTGCATTGTGCGATTTGGCTGTCAGGTATGATGGAAAAGGCTATTGGCCTACGACTAGTATGTAGACATTTGTGGCATAGTGGGTTGTTTGAAATGTGTTGTGAGCGCACCATGTTTGTTTATGTTCTGTGGGTGTGGACAATGCGTCGGGCTAAAATACATTTTGTTAAGGTTTATTGTTCCTTCTGGAGTTTTGATCTGTAGTTGTCCATGTGTTGGCTTCTGGAAATGTGGATGCAGCCTCATGTTGGTGAATGGTTACATAAGTTTTTGCTATGTGTGGTGTTAAACAGCAAAACGGGAAGATAGCTACGGGTTAAACCACATCCATCACCGCATACAATAACTTTTTATAATACACGGGATTCTGCAATTCCTGTATAAAAACGCATATCATTTCTTTTAAAACAGCAACTTGTCACAAACCTAGTCGCCAGTTATAAAGAAATAACTCAGAATTCAACTGTAATTATTCTGACGTCACAATGCCTGCTGGCAGCCAGTACCTGAGGGGAAAAGCAGGTCAGACCACTGAGCATAATTAAAGCAGCAGTTTCAAGAATAACAAGCATTTGCAATGCAATAGGTCTCGCATTTACGCTAGTTTGAGCTATTGACATTGTAAATGACAATGCCTTTTTTTGTTTGTTTTCGTTTTTTAAAACCTAAATAAAAGGCATTGTCATTTATAATGCCAATAGCTCAAACTCTCGGAAATGCGAGACCTATTGCATTGCAAATGCTTGTTCACTTGAGTATTGGACTGCGGTAATTTGCACCGTGGCACCCAGATCCTTTTTTCCTAGCCCAACCTCTAGTGGCATAGAGATTCACGTTCATGTATACGATAAGGTGGGGAAGGGGGGGGGGGTGTGGGTGTGTGTGTGTGTGTGTGTGTGTGTGTGTGTGTGTGTGTGTGTCAGCAGCAGCCATACGGGCGCAGCCCATAGTTGGTCTCAATCAGTAACAGCGTACTAATTCGAGAACCGAGCTGGACATGCAGTGGCTGGACATGCAGTGGCTGTGTGAGGGCCTCGCTGGCCTGCTGTGCCAGGGCGAAGCTTTCCAAGGTTCTCCGTGTTGCCCTTTACAACCACTAACCTTCTTACAAGCATCTGAAGCAAGGGTTTCAAGTGCAGTTTGTTTTATGTGTTGAACTTCTGGCTGCTCTGTTCGCCTTCAGCCATTTATATTGTTGACTCGACCTCTTTCCTCTGACCTGTGGCCGCCCCCCTCACTAATAGCATCTTAGGTTGATTTATGTTTTCTATACAAGTTGCCAGACATTTTCTCTTAAACTCTGGATTAGAGGTTGGCTTTAGCAGTGTTGCCAGACTCCTGTTTTCTAAAAATTCAACAAAAAATGCATAATTATATAAAAGGTCTTTCGGTCAGCTCTCTTCATCCATCAGTTGTCGTTCACATTGTGCTTCTGCTCAACACAGCATGCAGCATGGGGCAGTGGGTCAGACCATTCCATCAATTGGCTGTCTGGCACTGTGAGTGACAGCCTTTTGTGTCATCACTTGCACAGACGCCTGAAAATCAGTGCACATCAATGCCTGGGCTACTGGGTCACTTCTTTATATTTACATGCTAAAAATATTTTTGCCAGGTGATCAGGATAAGTTGCATATGTTACCATTTTTATTGCATGCTTGCTGAAGACAGATGTAGTGGCTTTGCCAATGCTTGTTTTTATTGGCATCACCCCATATGAAAAAAGAAAAAGCATTGACACTACTATATAAATGTCATGTTAACCATTTTATGAGCAAAAATAAAATTGTGGCTGTTACTGACATTTGCAGTTATTGTTTCTATAAAAACTTTCAAAGGTATCTGTTTTACCCGAGCAATTTTTTATCTATGGTGCAGAAACAGTGTACCTCCGTGCAATCTTCAGTTGTAATACATGCCAGTGTTACTTTACTAGTGCAAATAACTTATTTATTTCCAGAAAGACAAGAATGCATAAAGCATTGTATATAGGTGTAAAAGTGTAGGTATGAACCAGTAGGAGATTTGTAGATTCTGGGACATGGAAACCTTCCTTGTCTGCCGTCTCCGCTTTCCCCCACTTGACCAAACTTCGTGGTCTTGGTCAAACTCCATATATCTTTGTGTGCCTCGTGTTTTTTTCTTAAGTGACCATGCCCTGCTAACATTGTTAGTCCTTTAAGATATTTAGAAGGTTACAGAGTTCTTGACGAATACCCAGTAGAAACAATATTTCAGCCACTTATTTCCATGAAACTCCATGGGTAACAAAGGCTGCCAGAAACACCTGGTTCGTTTCTGGAGATGAACAGAAGTTTTGAAGAATTTATGGCAGGATCTTCCGGTAATTTCTTAAGGCTTAAAATGCTCTAAAGTAGCTAAATTGCTGGTAACCTGACTACTAAATATTTTGCACTTTTCCAAGCATTCCAGTAAGTTCTACATGTTGAGCAAAATTGGAAGCACAAGTGATTCACATTACAGAATGTGCACTGCAAAAAAAAACACGTTTATAATTCACACCACAAACCTTGTCTAGGGATTCCCTGGTTGCCACCATCACCTGTGGATGTTTTTATTCAGATTTTCATGAGCAGATTAAAATAAGCACATATAGTTTATTAGTTCACCTCCTAATGCATTATAGCAGTGCTTCGTAACATGTCGTCCGGGGATGCCCGGGGGGGGGAGGGGGGTCTGTGAAGCCTATCCAGGGAGGTTCCTGACTGCTTAGAAAATTAAACAGTATTAATAGATAAATCAAGTATATATCAATAAAGAAGCTAAATGTATAATTGGAAAATTTAAAACGTTCTGTGAATGTTTAGGAATTTGAAATTGGAAGGTAAAATTAGTATTGTCAGATTGATTTTTGGTAGCAGTGCAAATGCATCAACCAGAACATAGTACGGATGATGAGTGACGTCAATTGAATTTAGAAAAACCTCATTCAACCTTCCGGTTATGTAATATTTTTATTTGTTTGTGAATTACATACACTATTTCATCATTTGAGTATTTTCTTGATGAATGCTTGTTTCTGTATTTTGTGTGTGTATTGTTTTGCAGTTCAAATCACCGAAAATGCTTAAGCCTGGGGTCCCTAGTTTCCAGTAATGGCTCATTGAGGGTCCCTGGATTATAATTATTCGGTGGGGGTTTCAGTAATTATTAAGTGGGGGTCCACAGAAGTCAAAAGGTTAAGAACCACTGCATTACAGGATGCGTTGATCGTGGGAGTAAAGTGCATATATTAAAAAATGGATGGGTGAAAAAAATCTACCTCCCCATTTTATCTTTAGAAAGCCCACACAAGGACTCCTGCTTACTCCCCAAATAGACATTCATGTTAATTCATGGTTGTGTACTATGCAAGTTGTTCTCTTAATCCAACGTTCTACGTGATGCAGAGGGGGTTCGCAGGGGCTATCTCACTGGCTATAGAGAGAAATAAATTAAACATGTCTGTGGTCAGTGAACACTAGTAGCACAGAATTAAAGGATAATACACACTTGATGTGGTGGATGGAGGAAGGCTTAGTCATCCGTTTCCATTTTCATCGAGCTCTACGAGTGGCCCTCCATTCCTCCCACTTGGATAGTTTACCCTCCCTTTACAGGTGCATACAGCAGGCAGCAAGTTGTGAATGGCGGACTCTCCTGCATCCAAATGCAGCATACCAATTTGGTTGGCCATCTCTGCATGTCTCAAAGGAAAACTATGCCCCTTAACCCGGCTTTGTGAAGATATGAGGCCCGTCTCCCAGCTCCGGTCCTTACATCCCTGTTCCTCTCTAACAGATCGCTGCAGGCACTGCTGAGACCTGTTCTGCGGGAAGGGGTGGATGGTTTTGGGTTGGGGGTGGAGGCTAGAGCATGGGTGGCCTGAGTGGCAGTCCCTTCAACACTTCCATCAGGGCACTAACCTGAGTAACTCCAAATCCCTCAACACTCTTAACAACATTGTAGCTTGAAGCACATGCAAGTGCTCGACCATCCAAATACCTGCACTCTGTCACGCAACACACTCCGTATATACACTGTTTTACAGCACTTTTTGTTAATCCGTACTTAATATAGCGCTAGTGACTCGGCGCTGTATCGGAAGTCAGCTGGATAGGCGGAAATTGACAGTAGCCAAGTTTTGAGATGTTTTTTTAAAACCTGTGAAGTCGGCGCATGAACGGATGTACAGGAAAACGCCCGACTATCGTATTTTGACTTTCTGACTCCGTTTCTGGATATAATATTGTAGTTGCCTTTATATAGCCCTTAATATCCCATTGCGGACGCAGAAGCGATTGATCAGATGGGTAACACACTACATCATGGGAAGTGCTTGGTTGGAAGTGTTATTTACTGTGTGCCTATCCGGCAAGTGTTTTTGTCTCATGCCTGTGTGACCAGAGTGGTGCTTTTATCATTCTTGGGTCACAGCTCTTAGCAATATGATGGAGGAAGATTAAGCACATGACGGGGTATGCTCATTTTATATTATCTAGCTTTTCTAATGTACTCTTGGGGTTCCATATTGATTTTCTGGTGATTACCGAAGAGTTTTCAGTCCACCTTTTGCATTCTATGTTCCGAGGCCAATGCACAAAATGAGACCTGATCTCACTACGTGCAAAAGCACGCTTGAGGAGACTGGGGTCCCTGCACAGGTGCATGCATTTCTGGGAGATTTGGACGGGATGAGTTTGACCTATCAAAAGAATCACCGTCGCTGGGGAGAACCTATAAACGAAGACCTAATCAAGCTTTATTAACTCTGGGTCTCCTAAAACCAAAAAATGAAAAATCGGAGGCGAGCTAATAAATTCACTATAATCCTCTGGCTGAAGGACCTAAAACAGATAGCCAGTAGTTATGATAGAGATCCACCCTTCAGAAGCGAAGCTAGTGCTCTACTGTAAAAGGCTGGAAGGGCTAGACATTCACACTCTACAGTAGAGGATGCACTGGAGATGCCCGCACTAAATTAGAAGAAGAGCTCCAGAACCCCAGCCAACATGAGATTGAACACTAGCAAGGCACACCTTCCAGGAGAGGAAGCACTGCAGATGCCCACCCTACATTTGGAACCAATTTTAATTTTTTGTTGTTGCTTTAAGTTAAACACAATAAAACCTAAATGCATCAAGTCAGATTTCCCACATCTTTTTACTGTAGGCATACATGTGTAAGGGTGTCCTGATCCAATGGGGTGCCTAATTAACTGTCACAGAGGTTTGACTCATTTCTTTTGATTTTTCCTGACGGCCGGCAGGGAGAGAAATGAGGGGGAACCACTCGTGTGCCTCAGCCCACCCTATCTCGCATTTACCGCGCCTGAGTTACATTGTCTGCATTGTAATCCTCTCCCTATGTTTTCTCATATATCTTGAGACATCCTCTACACTTGTATACTAATTTCTCTGTCTTCATACCCAGTCCCCATTGATCCTCCATTTTGCCAATTTTGGTCTCTCTGGGTTTCCCAGAGTCTGGCCACACTCCGGTGCGCACAATCATGTTCCCCAAATTGAATAGCATCTTATGATGTCTTTGTAGATTTTCATTAGACAGTATTTCCAACAGTACAAATTTTGCATCTGTGTCAACATGGCTTCAAGAGCTGAATTCGTACATCCAACAACCTCTGTCCCAGACGTCTGTCAAGCCGGACCGTGACCATATTGTATGGATAAAATCTCTTCCCACCTAACCCCACCCCTTTAAACATGGTTCCTATTCTGTGTTTCTTTTCAATCTTGTACAGGTATAACCCACTTGTTGTAATAGTTTAAGTGTACCAGTCTATATTACTACCTCTTTCTGGTTCCTAAGGGACTCCTTCAAGTCTCCCACTGCTCCATTTCTCACAGGTCAGCTATCCTCTGGCCTTGTGTATATACACTGGCTGTCTCAAACTGGATTTTAGTATTATATGTAGGAGGGCACTAGGATTACGATGGAGAGAACGAATACACACCACACCACACACCTCTACCCCCCCCCCCCTCTCCCCCCCCTCCCCCGGTAGCTCAAATTTTGTGTGACCAAAGATTTTTGCCATCTTGAAAATATCCAAAGTGAGTATGGTTGGCCCCGGGAGCTTTTACCCCATGGGGTAGGGGGTGCCCAGGATTTATTCCCACCCACTGGCTCGTGCCATGATTAAATGTGGCGCTTCTAGGCGCCCTCTTCAGAACACTTCTATACCTATGGAAGATCAAAAGAGGACTGGACCTGCTGTCTGTGACCTGAGAGGAGGAGCCCTGAAGGACTGGACCTGCTCCCTCTTGTACCCAGCACAAAGAATTGGACTCCAATGCTCATAAAGCTGACCTCCTGTTCAACCTACAGGGATACAACAAGATGCAAGAGGCCTTTTCCTGGAAGTACCCAGCTGATAGTGGCAACTGGACCTGGATCCTGGTGTGGACCTCTGCCTGCCACCCTGTGAGTCCCCTAGTGTCCTGGGGGGCTTTCGAAGTGTACTCCTGTGGTGGATTGGGACTTAAAAGACTAAGTCAGAAAGTAAAATATGTGACCAGGACAAACCTTATTGGTGTATCCGACCCATGCTCCATTCTCCATCGCAGTAAGCCTCCAATTGCACCTAGGTCCCAGTCTACTGCTACCATTAACTGTCATTGGCGCTTCTGTCTTTTTGGAGCTATTTCTGCTTAAAACTTTTTTAAACTTTAAACATTTAGATCTCAGGATCCCCTTATTGGATTTTTTTACTCCATTTTTAGGTCATTTTGTTTATTAAACTTTACTCTGATCTATTAATTAGTTATATTTTATTGTTCTTCATGCCTGCCGAGTGTTCTGTACCATCGTTTACTGATACCACTCTTAGAGGTTTTCCTCATGTCGGTGCAGAAGAAGCTATGGTCCAGAGCCACTGTCTCTATCTGCTCGTTGGCAATTTTAGATTTTCTTACAGCTGTCAGTAACTCTAAAGGATGAAGCCGTTTCTGACTTTGATTACTGGCTTTCAGTGACCCCTTCAGTGCACCTTTCCATTTGTCCGCCCAATGCTCATTCAACATATGCATATTTGTACATTCTGTGATGACCGAGCTGCTTTCACACAACCCATATTACCTCCGGTGACTCCCGTTTTCTCCTTTGCTAATGGCTGGTATATTGCTCCTGTTTCGCCAGGCTACTGCATTACGAGATGGCTGAAGTCCGTAACCTTTGTTTGCGATGCCCTTTGATTCTGTTTTATATCCCTGCGGTGCGTGTTTCTGTGTATATCTTTTATGGATGTGAGGTGTCTGTCTGGCTGAGTCTCTGTCAGTGCCTCTTCATCTTACTCTGTTGGAAGACACCTTCCTCCCTGTTATTTCTCCTTGGGCCCCTTTACACTATGAAGGGAGGGATGTCTCCATCAGACCCACTGCCGCCTGCAAAGATGTTCAAAACCTTTACTCTTAAATGTGGGTTTCTCTCTGTGGCCTTCCGAGCTGGTCTTGTGTCCTTCCCAGTGCCGATGCAGTTCCTCGGGCCTCTTACCCTGTGATTTGCTGCCTGCACCCTTTCACTCGCTGGGCTTGCACACCGCCTGCTGCCTCACAGGTGACTATGCCCCGCCCTCTGACTGCGTGTCTGGGGGACGGTCTCGCACCTCCAGCACTCAGCCCTACCACACAACTCCACCCCACCTGTCCGCCCGCGTTCACAGCTCAAGAAGAGGGAGACTCCCTGGAGCACTAAATCCGCCATAGAGGTGGGTGAGCCACTGAAAGCTGGAGCCAGAAGCCTTTCTTTTGGCTCATTTCAAGGTTCCTTGAGAACCTCAAGCCCATAATGAACAGCTTGCACAGGAGGCGACGGCGGACCAGTGGCTACATCTACTGACCATGCAACATGGGGTACAAGGTTCGAATCCCAGCTTCTGCCCTGCATACTGTGTATCGCGGGAAATCTCCCTGTGCCTTGTCTTTTGTGAAGTGCTTTTTTGTCCTTGGGCAAGTTTTGCGCTTTGTAATAATGTCAAAAATAAAATGTGGATACTGCCTGTCACCAAGGCTCCAATCTCATTCTCCAAGACCAAAGGGCAAAGCATTAAACTTGGACGTCAGAAAGAGACCCTGAATTTGTCGGTTTAAAGTGTGAAAGTGGAAAATCTGGAATTGAGCCTGACTTCTCTGCTTGATCCAAATTGTTTGATCCTAAGCAAATGCTTTATTTCACTGAGCCTCCTTTATGTTCGTTATCGCATACAAGAGCACCTTCAAATACATGAGTTCAGCATTTGCACTGTTCAAAATCTCTCATTTTGAATTTTGTATCCTGTAATGTTGCTCTGTCTGTAATAGTAATCTGGGCCACATATACGGCTACGGATGACAACTGAGTTGCCTCTTAGTTCGCTAACAGTATTGTCATTAGGGCGGGGGCAGGAATGTTTTTCAGTGCATGTTTAAAAACTCTCACTTTTAATAAATGCCTCTCAGTGTATACAAAGATGAAACGCCTCCGCATGCTAAAGAAATACACTTTTCTTTAAGACATCTTATCATTGTCTTACGTGATATTTGTTGCATGATGTGAATGGCAAATATTTTGAGGGTTCTGCTCGTGCATGGACTCTCCCTTTTAAATTGTTGGCTCGCCCACCTCTACAAATCAGGCAGCCTGCTTTGTCCGTGGCAAGCCATGCCCTCTGGCGCCCAGAGTAAAGGAGAGTAAGCACTTGAGATGCCCACTCTACCGGAGAGTAAGCATTCTATGTGCCCATTCTGTAGGAGAGTAAGCGCAAAAGATCCCCAGTCTACAGGAGAGTAAGTCAAAAGCAAATGTTCCCTTGGATTATGCATAAACTAAATCGCAGAAATAGCTCAATTGACAACTGAGCCGAACCTTTAAATGGGTGCATGCAACATGTTTAAATCATATCTACAATGAATCTCCAAAGTTATATTACATCACTTTTTATTTAAAAAAACTTATTACAAAAATTAATTACATTTTTTTTTTTTTATCTCACATTTTATAAGTCACAAAATTCATACAAAACACTTACTTTAAAAACCCCACAATATACATATAATAAAATTACAGGACATCACATAACATAAAGAGAGAAAAACAATTAGACAATATACTTTGTCTTTCATAAAACACATCCAATGGAATAATTTAATAACTAGGCCTGGAGAGTAAGCGCAAGAGATGCCCACTCTACCGGAGAGTAAGCGTTCGAGATGCCCACTCTGTAGGAGAGTAAGCGCAAAAGATCCCCAGTCTACAGGAGAGTAAGCGTTAGAGATGCCCCATCTGTAGGAGAGTAAGCGCAAGAGATGCCCACTCTACCGGAGAGTAAGCTTTCGAGATGCCCAATCTGTAGGAGAGTAAGGGCAAGAGATGCCCAATCTGTAGGAGAGTAAGCGCAAGAGATGCCCAATTTGTAGGAGAGTAAACCCTTGAGTTCCTCAACCAACAGGCGCGAGAGAGCATTTGAAACGCCCACCTTACAGGAGACTAAATACTCTAGACGCCTAGTCTACAGGAAAGTAAGTACTCCACCCTACGGGAGAGCAAGCAACCTACAGGAGAAGAAGCACTAGAGACACCCTCTGTACAGTGCAGTGCACACTTGAGCTGCACACCCTACAGTGTATAGTAAGAGCTAGAGACAACCATCCTTCAGGAGAAGTGAACTAGTAATGTACACACTGGTAGCGGAGTGCAAGATCTAGAGATGCCAACACTGCAAAAGAGGGTCCACCATAATCGCTCAGTGTACTGCAGATGAGCTAGAGGCATCTGCTGGAGAGGAGGAGCTTCATACGTATACCCTACAGTAAGGGAGATGGAGGGGTCCCTTACTAGCTGAGGAGCTGGTACGGATGTACATGTAGGGCCTACACAAAAGGTAGGGTGGCCAGATCTTGAGAACCAAAAACCGGGACATTCTGCAACAATAGAAGGACTACAGTTTGACATCAATGGAGTGGCACAGAATGACAGCTCTCATCAACATAGGAACCCAAAAGAGGCAGGAAGAAAATAAACAGTCATTTCTAAAACCAGCGTCATACCTGTTAAATTGCTTACTTTATAACAGCTGCTGACTAGCACAGCTTTAGAACACCAAAAAGATGCCTCTCAATGTTTTCAGTTCACCCTCCTCCCCCCCCCCCCCTCCCTCTAAAAACCGGGACATGAGTCTGACAGCTGGTGAAAAACCGGGACGCCTGGTCACCCTCACGAAGGGAGGAGCTTGAGAGCGAGAAAAGTGACGTGAAAACATGAAAACACAGGAGAGGAGGAGCTAGAAACACCTGCCCAGCTGTCTGTAGAGGAAAGGAGGTCCCGCCCCACCGGAAGCGGGCTAGAGATGCACAGTATGGATTAGGAAGACAGGTGAGCGATGGACAGACATGAGCCCACGCATGAGCGCTTCACCCGGCGTGTCCTCCTTTTGGAAGAACCTGATCTGTTCTGGGTGGCAACGCTTTTGTTTATTGACATGCGCCACACCCAGTTCTACGAAATGCCCAATGGAGACACGTGAGGACTTTAACAACACCAAATAAATTCAGTAAAAGCCTTCTTGGCTGGGTGTAGAGTGAGGCTTCCTGCGTCCAGTCCCAGTGGTTCCTTACTGGAAAGAGAGGGGCTGGTACGTGTCAAATTTGTGAAGAGCATAGGAGTGGTGTGTCCCTGGGGACATGGTTTTCTTTTTTTGTATATATGTAATAGTTTTGATGTATTGTCTCGTCTTTTTGATGCAACATTTATAAGACATTTATATGATCATGAATAAAAATCAGTCCTAATTCGATATACCTATGCGTTACAGAATTAGTATGTTGTGTGGATAGCACATTATGCAGAACCTGGAATGCTGGTGGGGCGCAGAAGTAACAGAAATCTAAATGAGCTTCTTTCCTTTACAGAACTCTGGAAAGCAAACGCTGGCCCTTGTATGTGTGACCCAGAGATGCATGTTGCGTACCAGCTTATGGTGGGGCGTAGAGACTGTTGTGGTCCAGAGACATAGCCCGATATTTAACCTCTATCTGTGAACACAGACCAAATGTGACAAGATAAAAACAAAAGTTAAAGGCATCTTTAGAGTAAATTCAATTCAGACGGTTCGAAGTTTATTATTCCATAAAAAAAGAAGATTCTGAGTCATAGAATAAACAGTAAAGTGAGTAATGGAAAGATATTGAGTAAGGACCCCAAGTGTTAAGAACCAAAACCATCAAAGAGAAAAAAGTGACTGTGTGAATAAAACAATGGAAAAACAAGGCTTCCTTTGGATTATTAAATTGCTTATACCACTTGCAAACAAACACTCATCCACTAATACTCACTTCAGCATACACTGAACACAGGCCAAAACACAAGGAAATAGAAAATATATCTATTTTATTATTGTTAAAAGCATGTACAAAACGGATCAATCAATCAATCATGTCACTTATAAAGCGCACTACATACCCGCGAGGGTCTCAATTGCTCATGAAAAACAAGATAAAAAGAATTCCACATAAAAATTATGTGAGTTTCAAATTCATATATAGATTTGACAAGATTTTCCTAAATTATGACTGAACCAGTGCTTTAAATGGGCCGGTACTCACCGGTACTGAGTACCGGCACTTTTATATTTTCGCCCCTTGAGTACCGGGACCTTTCCTCGGAAAAGGAGAGTACCGGTACTCATGACGGCCCGGTTTTGATGCGGTTAGTGCTGCGCTCCTGAGCTCCATCCTTGGCAGCTCTTTCTGCACGGCCTGCAATGGGTTAAAGCGCCTTTGAAACGGAGCTGAAGCCTGGACTGCGCTGGTTCAAAAGCGCCAGAAGAGCAGCTGGTCGTCAGTAGAACACAGAGCTGTGTGTGCCTCTCTGGAGTGAAAGGTGGAGTATCACTGCAGGGTGTCTTTCAGAGGGGGTCGGAAGGTATCCATAAAACCAAATAGGCGCGAGTGTGGGCCAATTGTTCAGGGCATGCAGCTTGTTAGCACGCCCACTGTTTTAAACGCCCGCAAATCTTCGCCCATCAACAATTTAAATGAAAGGGATTTGAAGGAAACAAAATCCCTGCCCTCTAGATTAAATCAATGCATTCATGCTTTTTTTTTTAAATTGCAGCACTAGTACTGTTTCGTCAGTGTGCCATTTATTGATAAACATTTGTGTTATAACCACAAACTTAGGTAGTAAGTACTATGTAAATGGTTAGACATTTTTACAATGCATGCATATTTTTTGCGTACAAAGCATAGAAAGGTAAAAAACATAGCCCCGCCCCTTTGCCCCCCCCCCAACCCCACCCCCAATCCACTGCTTTTTTTTGGTGAGTACCTGCACTTATTTTTTTCCATTTAAAGCACTGGACTGAATAAACAAAACAAATACATCTATAGACAACTCATCAGGGTAACAGATAATGACAACAAAGAAAATACACAAAAAAAGACAGCACAATTTGTCTTGGAGAGTACACTAGAAAAGACAGTACAATTTGTCATAAAAGAACACATCCGTGTTAGAAACACGTCAAGACTGGAACTCGATAAACTGTGCCTTATTTAATATCTGTAGTTCCAGCCACTACACGGATTGTGTATTCAAGCGTCGACGCGTTTCTATGGTAAATTCCAATTAGACCATCTTTTTCAAGACTCAAATATGACTCCCACAACACATGTATGTTGCCAGTATTAGGTCAAATACCTCTTATTCTGTACTTAAGATGTTCCACTGCTACCTGTGGCCATAAGACTGAGGGCTAAATGGTCCCTTCAGCTGTCTTGGTCATAAACAGTGTAATAAAGGACCTATCTTATGGGTTGTGCCAATTGGGAATGGCTCAATAATGTATTGTCTTGCTTATGGCTGATATTCAAGGGGCGCTATGAAGGCTGCTACCCTCTTGCGCACAAAACTTTATAATTTGAAATCTGTTATCTAAGGGCTTGTGGCGGATACTGTTAAATATGTTGCCCAATCCTGCTCATACTACGACAGTACCCTTCATAAATTGGGTCTTCTCGTCGCAGGTAAGGTCTGAAAGACGCTCCGTACGTTGTCTTAAAAAAAAGGTTTAGGAAGCCTGTGAAGTGTGAATAAAACATACATGATATATTGGCTATTTACTTTCTAAGACAGCCAAAATGCAGTACATATATATCTAACACAGCGGGTAAATTCCCAGTGTTAATTTCACACAGGAACCGGGTATGTCTTTATTGGTGTCGACCGCATTTCGACCCTTTTTCCGATATCCGGTTCTCTTCAGGACAAAAGCAGATCTGAAATACTGGTTGGTTTTCTCTTTTGGATTGACCCGTAACAGAATTTATTCGCTGTAAAAATGCGATTTGTTTCAGTACAAGATTAAGTTTATCCAGGATTTTCTGAATTATCATATTTTTGGTTTAGAAAATGAGTTCCATGTGAACGCTTGTCCCAAGTTACACACTGCATCTTTACCAGGCAGCCTTCCACTGATTGTCACATTATGATTTCATTTGATTATTGGCAAATCAGACTTCTGTTGGTCAGGATTTTGGAATGTAATTGGATAATTACCAAGTATCCCTGCATTGGTCAGGGTACTGCATGCCATTACTGCTCGTCTCGATTCATACACTGAATGCCTTGTCTTTAGGCCGCACAGAAGCGAAAGCATGATTGTTAATGTGCTCTGGTGTCGTTTTTAAAGCAGCTTTGGGGTTGGGTAATGCTCTGCGCTATCTAACATAACATACACTTTGTCACATGAGTTGTAGGCTGTACCTATAGTAGTAGCCAAGCTTTGTGGTTGCAGATCTATTTCAGATTCCTAGATTTTATTTCCTGGGTAGATCTGAAGAGTTAGTTTCTGTCCTGTGATGCATGAGTCACATTCTCTGACACTGGACCAGAAGAAAGTTCCTTTTCGCCTGCCCTGGCAGTGGCACCCAAGCCCTGGCTTGCCACCTCTCACAGGAGCGCCCCTAGAGTTGAGGCTTTCCGCTATTGTGTACCTCTTCACTGGAATGAGGTCCCTGTCATTTCATGGCAGCTGAGGAGAGAGTATTGGTGGTGCCATCTTCTCCAGGTGGGAGATTTGGGGGCCCCAATATTACTAGCATCCTTTCCCCACACACAGATATTTCACCAACAGACCACTGAGGCGCCTGGGAAATCTGATGGCAAAGACGCCACGCCACCTGCTACCATCGGAAGCAGCTGAAGGTTTGCAAGACATTCTTAGAGTGGCTCGACCCATTGTGGTTGCGCGAGGGCATTGGCATTTCATGCAGGTGGTGGTACGGGTGTAGAGTGCGTCACGAGACCATGTGCATTTTTGTAGCCATTTGTTTTGTGTCAACAGATGCCTCTACGAGCCCTTTCTCACTTAGAGCACCTCCTGAGATGCTTTACTCCCCAGAGGATACATAATTCGGGCACTTGTATGTGCGGTGAGGCCTGGACGCGTGCCAACCCTGAATTATCGATGTGGTTAGTGGTACAGGAAGGTTTTCAGGGCTTTCCGGAAGAGGAGGTGGTTTTCAGTTTTTGTTGGCGGTTCTGGGAGGAAGTTCCTTATTAGCGTCGCCAGGTTGGAGAGGCAGCTGTTGCCTTTGCTAGGGTTTTTTGATGACGTGACGGCAAGGTGGTTAAGACTGCTGTTGGCACTGGTACGTCTGTGGAATTTATTGCATGGTCTCGTAAGTAATCTGTGTGTACACGAGTGAGTGTTTTGAACAAGATCCTTCACCTGATTGGGAGGTAGGGGAGGAGTTGCAGCATATTACTGGCAGGTTGCCACGGGTTTGCAACCGAAGTCTGCCTGTGAAGTTGATTTTTTTTCTCTAGTTTAGATGTGCCTTTTCTGCGAGCTGGCGTAGTTCAGGTCTGATCCATTTTTAGCACACCTGTCTGTCCTCTCATTGGGTGAGATGCAGGAGAGGCAGTGACGCAACAGTGGCTGGAAACACTGCTAGTTTGCCTTCTAGTTAGCGGTCTATCTACCCTGACGCCAAGGCTCTTTGCTTTGTGGGTGATCTGGATATTGATAGGGTTGGGGCAGGGGTTGTGGTCTTTTATTTACAGGTGGGAGAGCCAACAAAGTTAACAGGGAGAGCCAAGCCAGAGCCAGTCCGAGGGTCTGGCTCCGGCTCTAAGAGCCCGTGCACGAGCCAAGCCCTGAAAATGCTTGCCAGCTAATAATGCAACAAAAATCACGTGAATAACTATGTTAGTCTCTTCAGATTGTTTTTTTTTTTTTTTAAAGAGCACATTTTTTAACATGTGCCAGCTTTGACATTAAAAAGTCAGGTTAATTGTATTGTATTGTAATTGCATTTGTATAGCGCTTACTACCCCTGACGAGGCGTCGAAGCGCTTTTTCGGCGAGTAGCACGCTACTCCGGGACCCATAGAGGATTAGTGTTGAATTAGTATAGTGAAACATGCAAGTAAATTTTAAGTGGTGGATATGTTAGTCAGTTATTTGGAGTGAGAAGGATAGTGGAGGGATAGAAGAGGGAAAGAAAGGTTTGCATATATATAGCGCTTCTAACCCCTGATGGGGTGTTGAATTGCTTTTTTTTTTGGGGCGAGTAGCACGCTACTCCGGAAACCCATAAAGGATTAGTGGTGAATTAGTATGGTGAAATATGAAAGTAATTTGAGTGGTGGATATTAGTCAGTTATTTGGAGTGAGAAGGATAGTGGAGGGATAGAAGGGAAAGAAAGGTTTGCATTCATATAGCGCCTGTTACCCCTGGTGGGTGTTGAAGCGCTTTGTTGGCGAGTAGCACGCTACTCTGGAACCCATAAAGGATTAGTGGTGAATTAGTATAGTGGAATATGGAATTAGTGAAGTGAACATGCTAGTCTGTTATTTTGATTGAAAAGGATAGTTGTGGGATAGAAGAGTGAAGGATTTCTTTTTGTAGGTCATAGCAGTAGGAGGAGGCTTTTTGATGAGTAAAAAGGGTTTTTGGAGGGGAAGAGTCGGAGGGGAAGAGTTTAGAAAGGTTTGTCTTGGGCATTGGTACAGTAAAGGAGGTGTCAGAAGATACAAGGAGGGGTAGAGTAGGAGAGAGTCAAGAAAGGGTTATTTTGGGGAACATAGTAGTGGTATGGCGTTTGCGATAAATGAGAGAGTGGGTGTAGAGGATATAGTGATAGATGTATAGGGTGAGATAGGGTAGTGAATTGGAAAAAGTAGTAGAAAGAAGTTTGAGATGAGTCAAAAAGTTGGGCTAGAAGATATATTGAGGGAAGTATAGGCTGAGAAATAGGGTAGTGCATTGGAAATGCTAAATTAGAAGAAAGTGATAAATATATAGATCCATAAGTACATTGAGAGCATATAGATGCATAAAGGAGGTAAGTATATGCAGATTAAAAATTTTGATAGAGGTAGCGGATGTGAAATAGGGTAGTGCATTAGATATGCTTTTTCAGGAGAAAAGTAATAGACACATTAATTAATGGGAAGATGGGCAGCATTCCTGGCCCTGGCCCGTCTCGAACAGGCTCAAACAGGCACTCACCCTTGTCCTCTCTGCCCTTAACAGGCTCAAACAGGCACTCACCCTTGTCCTCTCCACCCTTAACAGGCTCAAACAGGCACTCACCCTTGTCCTCTCTGCCCTTAGCCTCGACGCCCGGGCTGAGACGCCCTAACCCTGGCCTTTGATACCCCTAGTAATCAGGTGACCCCGTCAGCCAATGGGAACCCTAGCCCTAATACTATCCAATCACAACACTAGCCCTAAAAGCTAGAACCAATAGGAGATCAGGACCTTACAGCCAATCTTAGCCCTACTCCAAGCATCCAATCAGTTCAAAAACCCTGATCTCTATGTCCAATAGAGGCCCTAGCCCTACCAGTAGTCCCAACCCTAGTCCAAGCAACCAATGGGACGGGAAGCCCTAGTCCCTACTTCCAATAGAAAGCCTAACCCTACTCTTAGTCCCACACCTAGTCCAGCAACCAATAACACCAGAAGCCCTAATCGCTACTTCCAATTAAAGGCCTAACCCTAGTCCTAGTTCCACCTTAGTCCCAACAACCAATAAAACAGGAAGCCCTAGTCCCTGCTTCCAATAGAAATCATAACCCTAGCCCTAGTCCCAACCCTACATTGATTGAATCACAGATCCAGAAACCAATCAGAACCCTCAAATACCCAACCAATGAGGACACTAACTCAAACCAATAGAAACATCAGATACAACCACCAATCAGTGTATACATGTAGCAGCCACTAGCAGACTATATAAGGTCCCAGCAACCTCAGACAAGGTTTGCTGCCCAGGGAGTTGGAAGCTGCTTAATGGTTCACTGAGAGGTAATGGCAGTTCATAGAGCTCGAAATGAGGTTTATGTGGGTTGTCACTGGCTCGCCGATTCATTTTAAGTGCTAGGGCCTTTTAATGACAATACTTCATTTCAATAAAAGTAGAGGTGGTAGCCACTTAAAGTTCAAGCAAGGCTGGAGCCAAATGCTAGGCTTTGGCTCAGCTCGAGATCATCTTAGAAACTCGAGCCCAAAAGGAGCCGAGCTTTCATGTGGATTCTGCCTTCCACCCTCGCTCTAACAATGTGCAAAAGGCTAAAAAAAACAACGCATTAACACTAGAGGTTAAGAGAAGAGACAAATGGATGCCTACTAAGTGGCTTATTTGTACAAAGTGAAACCAGAAAACCTGAGATTAATCCTGGCGTTCCCACTTAACAAAACTGTGTGATTTTAGGCAAACATTTTGTTTCACCAATCCACTTTTTTCTTCATTACTGCACTTAAAACTAACTCTGTTTGGTGTCCCTGTGGCAGCGGGTCACATAATGTTCTTCCCATGGTATGACTAGTGCAGTTCGCCCAACTTTCTCACGCTTTTAGAATGGCATGCCTGTGGGCAAACACACAACATTCAAACAGAAACGTAACAGAAGAGCATGGAATAGTCTTACACTGTAACCGTTTCCAAGAACGAGTTCTACGCCTCACCGTAGCTTCTTTAAGCAGCCCTCCTCGGTATTTTGTCCCTTTTCTGCATCCCCGAGCACTGTTATAATCATGCCAGTCCCCTCTCCTTGTTTCTATCCTGTAGGAGTTTTTGGTACCCACTTTTCTCTGAGGACAAGTGGCACTCAGATTTTAGTTTGAATTTGTCAAAGTTTTTTTTTTTTTTTTTTAATAGTTATCCATCTTCCATCAGCAGGAGGCCTAAGACCTGTAGGTTTGCTGTGTGTTGTCCTTAAATATTCAGTTTTCCCTTTTTTGTTTACTTTCATGCTGTGTATGTTTTCAGCAGCCCACTGCTGAAATGACACGACAGGTTGTTAATTGTGGCGCATGAATTTATTTATTCATTATTGTAATTATTTTTTAATTGATGTACTTGTTTTTATTGTACTTTTATGGTTGCCATTTGCAACGGAATTAAGTTTTTGAAATGAAAATGACACGAATTCTTATTGAGCAGCGACCCTTGAGAGATTTTCTCACTAAAGAGTTCCCTTTTGTGTTCACTGGACCCTATTTACTTTTCTTTTCCATGAGCCTGGAGTGCTTACAGTCAGCCCTCATTGGCGGCTGAAGAATTTCCACATTTAGCTTTTTTTAAACTTTATAATGCTTTTTTGAAGAAAAAAACCCCGCAAAAATACGTTTTCGAAAAGGAGACAAAACAGAAGCATGTACATGTATTCTTCATAGGAATCTTCCTGATAAAACATTATGGTGGAAAAAAATCTCCCATAACTTTTTTTTGTGTGGAAGATTTCATCCACATATGTTTTTTGTAAAGATATGCTTATCAACCACAAGCAGTTTTGAATATTTTTCCTTTTGCAAACCTTCATGTGCAAAATAATTTTACACATTTCTACTACTTGGATAACTGGTTTATAGATCACCTCGTGTGAGGCCATCAGTACACTTTATTCATTTAAAAGACCTTGTATGCCACAGTGGGAGTAAAAAGAAGTACCTGGTTTGTCTTTTTTGATTAAACCTCATTTCGTCTACAGCTAATCTGTCTGTTGGGGGCTCCCCAAACTCAAACAGTCATGGACGAAGGCTTGAAGAGAAGGGATTCAGGCTCTGTGGAACTTATGCCAGTTAACGTCTCCGCTGAGATCAAGGTCCGTTGAGGCGGTGTACGGTTCGATTCTGGTTTTCTCGAAGAAGGAAGAGTTCCAGGTACTTTGCCAGTCTCCCCATTTGGCTATAATCATGGTGCTTACAGTGGCAGGGTGTCACTGGACACTGTTGTCAGAGGCAATGGACTCTCTAGAGTCTCATTCTCAAAGCCAGAAGGGTTTCTAAGCATGTAGGCTGGACTTTGGGGGATAGTGAAACCGATGTTCTCAGTACATCTCTCCTAAGCATCTATGTAAACATGAGGGAACACATTCAGAGGACCTTATCACAGATATCTGGAATGCTGAGCAAAACCAACAAGGTATTGCATACTCTGAAATCCAGAATGAAAGCAGAAGATGGCAAAACTCGCATGCCAAACTCCCAATGGTGTCATTACATGTCGGGAATGCTGCAACTTGACAAGCCTCTGATGAAACCAAAGATAATGGTGGACCAATACGAAAGATTAAAAAACTGCTTCAGGACAAATGCATTCTGGGGTCTGCCAGAGGCCAAATGTAAGACCCTTAAAGTGTTGTCCACACTGTGAAATTTTGTGTTCAGACTATTCTGTTTCCTTTGTTTTTGTTCCTTCAGACTCTGTTTCAATTCCTTCCTTAGTCAGACTTTTCTATTTCTTTCATAAAATGTGTGAAGCTTTAAACCTGTATAGAAATGCTAAAAACGTCTGCTCCTATGCATCTGCTCTTGTCATTATGATAATTGAGTTGACACATTTGTTGCCATGATTGTTTTGTCTTATTGCTGGTTTAGTGTCTGCTTATCCCATTATTGTTTTCAAAATATAAAATAGATTGATGATCAGTTACTATAAAAACCCAAGTATCTACACAGAAAAGAGCCTGGAGGAAAGTCAGTCAGTCTCAAGTCCTTTACTAAAACTGTTTGTCCTCCAGGGACAAGAGATGATGCTCCACTAGATTAATTTTTAGAGGATTTTACTACAGCCATAGCTAAGGCACTGGATGCATGCGCAGGGATGGAAGACATGTAAATCCCCTAGAATAGCCCAATCAGAAAAATTGCATTCTAACTCCGGGTAGAAAAGAGAAACTGCAAAGCCTTTAAACACCGTTGGAGGTTATCGAAGAGCCTCGATAATCAGCTGGCATATAGAACCGCCTTGAAAGCTTATCATAAGGCGCTTGGATGTGCAAAAAAATAAAACTTTGTAAAAAGACTAGAGGAAAACCGTGGTTCCTCGAGTAACATATTTAAAATAGTGAATGAACTGACCCACCCGGATATGTGACATTACAACGCATGCCATTACCCCACATGCTGTTGCAACGCAAATCTTTACCCTGACTTTCTGTCGGGGGAGCGCTGGAAGTTGGAATAGTTTAATTTACTATTCCAACCCCAGTGTGTGCAACAGTAGGGAAGGTGTTGGAGTTAAATCCAACACCTTCTACCCACTGCTGCACACCTTTTGCGTTGCAACGGCATGCGGGGTAATGGCATGTGTTGTACCGCTTGCGGTGTAACTGCTGTTTCCCGAACCACCCTGGCTGTTTAAATGGGACAATTGATGCTTTGGTTCAGTGTTGCGAGGAGCTGGCAACAAAGATAGAGGAGATCTATGTGACTTTTGAAGACCAACCACCTTTAGAAGAGAACTCTTTCAAGAACTTTGACCCTCATGGGAGAGCTTTGGTACATCTAGACAGCTTTACGCTTTTTAAACGAGAAGCGGTGGAAAAAGCAATGCTATAGGTGCAATCTGGTTCTCCTTTAGACCCATGCCTCCATTTTATCTGCTCCTGGCTTGCATCTGTACTAAGCCCATTTTTACTCAGATTTTTAATCTTTTTTTGAATAGGGCAGAATATCTTGCCATGTGGAAACAGGCTCTAATCGTGCCTCTTGTTAAGAAAGCGGGACTGGATGCTTCCATTTGTCCAATTATCGCCCGATTTCTTTATTACCATATATGTCCAAAGTATTAGAAAAGCTAGTTAATACTCAGCTAATGCATTTTTTGGAACGCAACAACCTGTTCGATCCCACCCAAGCTGACTTTAGAGCCAGAAATAGCACAGAGTCTAATCTGTTGGCAGCATTGGATAGCATTATGTCAGAGGTGGATCAGGGCATGGCTGCGGCCCTGATCCTGTTAGACTTGTCTGCAGCTTTCGACATGGACTCACATAATCTTTTGATGCAGAGACTTCATGAAATTGGTCTATATTCGAAAGCTGTGTGGTGGTTTGAATCCTTTTTGAAGGATAGATCCCAATCGGTCCAGCTGCCCCCCTTCAGGTCCAACTATTATATGTTCAAAGGTGGGGTCCCTCATGACTCTTCCTTCAGCCCCTCCTTGTTCAATATCTATGTGTCTGCAATAGCGGGTATTGTCAAGGCATGGGGCTTGGAGATTCTCTCCCATGCTGATGACACTCTGCTTATATTTACTATAGGTGAAAAACAGGGAGAGGCACGGGTCAATCTTATTGGCTGCCTCTCTGAGGTCACCACATGGATACAGTCCCATTGCTTGAAGATTAATGCAGAAAAAACAATATTGCTCTTTGGTGGAGCAAGCAAAGTCTGGAATGACTTTTAGTGGCCATCGATTCTGGGCACTGCACCCAGACCAAAGAGGGTGGTCAAGACCTTGGTTTTCTAATAGATGATACCTTATCTATGCAAGACCAGGTCCATGTTTTGGTCTTCTCTAGCTGCTGCATAAGCTTTTTCGTTGGATCTCAGCAGACTAGCGAAGGACAGTCACCCAGGCCTTAATTATGAGTAGGCTGGATTATGGGGATGCCTTATATCTTGGAATAGCTGACTTCCTATTTACCCGATTACACTTGATCCAGAACACAGCTGTTAGATTGATTTGTAACAGCACACGAAACAGTTCTGCTACTGCCTGTTTGAACACACCACACTGGCTACCTATGTGTAAGAGGGGCAAATTTAAACTACTTTGTCATGTTCACAAAGTGCTGTATGAAACTGGGCCAATCATTCTACAGAATAGTCATTTTTTCATATACCCCCATGCACTCTTCGATCCACTAATTTATCTACGTTGAGGGCCAAGCGTATCAGAAAAGCGGGAATGGTCGGATGCTTTTTCAGCCATTTACCAGCAATTCATTGGAACTCTTTGCCTCTCGACCTCCATCTCATCCCTGACATCCTTATGTTTAAAAAAAAAAAGAGGCTAGAAACTTGGTTATTCCCCCAATAATGGTTTATGCAGTTGTAAGCCAATTTTCGTTTTTAACATATCTTTTTATTGCCATTTCAAGTTGCACACACATTTCAAAACTTTGCACTGTCACGCAGCTTAAGCTCTCAACAAGTGACCATTCCTTCTCCCCCTTATTCCCCTTCGCCTCCCTTCTAACATTGACTGTGTTTGCGACACTACCTGGTAATGTGTCTTCAATATTGGACTGGGCGGGGTCGCTACATATAGTACCCCTGTAGGTGTTCCAATTGTTTCAGATTTTACCCCATTTCCGGGGTCACCCTCTGCCCTCGTAAAACACCCACTCCGCCAGCATGGACCAGTCCATATCTCGCTTCCAGTCCTCGAGTAGCGGGGTGTGATCGGCTCCCCATAGTTTGTCAGGCAATTTCCGATTCTACTGCAGGGTAATATCCCTTTGGGGATGATGGTAGTGGTTTACAAATTCTGAAAATAAAATTAATTTGCAAAGCTGGTTGAAAGTATGCTCTATTTAATTTATTTTTTATATTAACTTTAAATACTGGCTATTTATTTTGCCTCCACTCCTTTTTAGGTCTCGCCCTGAAGCCAGCGCTTGCGCTAGTCTGGGCGAGACATTTTGTAAGTGGGCTTTTAGAAATGCGACCACTTTTTTTGGGCTTGCCTAGAGCATGCGGGTACGCGCACAGTAACGCGCATTCCTCGCATGCTCCAGGCGCCATATGTCTTTCCTCTCACTTGCTCCTTTCCCACCACAGAGCGCTTCTCGGGGCCGCGCGGCCGTGTCACTTTCACGGCCGCGCGTCACTTGCTCTCCCGCTCCTCCCCCCTCCCCCACCACAGAGCGCGTCTCGCACGGCCGCGCGGCCAATGCTTGTTCCTTGACCAGTAATTTGTCTCTCACAAGTAGGAGTGCATCTTGAATGTTGTGCAGCTTGTTAGATTTGCGTCTGGCACTCCACTAAGAGCTCCGGCTCTCTTTCTTTTACGGGTTCCACAAGGTTTAATTCCTTGCTGGCGAGTTGTTTTGTCCATCACCGCATCACACACTGCTTCGGGCAGTTGATGCACGTCATGTGATTGTAATAGGTAAGGTGTATGCTTTTCAATAAAGAGAACAGATGTAGTTGGAAGTATTGACAGTGTACTCTAATATAATACAGCTTGTCTGGGATGCACGCTTACACGTTATCGCCTCGTGGCCACGACCTATGGTTCTCTTGGCTGCACAAGTAATTACAGGGATTCGGAACAGTTTCTCCCATTTTACAGCTCAACCAGCAAGTCTCCGCTGTGGACAGCCGCTAACAGCTCATTTCTTTCTGCAATCTTTAGTCTTTCCTCTTGTGTTGCTTTAGGTACCTGGTTTGCTGGTTTCTTCTGGTCGCATATTCTGTCCCATCAATAGCGGGGCGGTTACTTTGAAGGGTGTCGTTGCCCTTCACAATAGTATGTATGACTTGCCTGCATTTTTGCACGGGGACCATAAATTAAACTCTATCCTTCTCACGTCTTGGCTTGAGCACATGACATCCTGGGACCAATTTTGTGGCCGACTTTTTATTTATTTGTTTTTATTCACATCTTGTAAAGCCTACTAATTGGGTGTTTGGTATATGTTTTCATCACCCTGTATTTTGGTTTTCCACTCGTCGGTTTTTGTTAGGACTCGTACATCCCTCTGCACAGACACAGTGACTGTTCCTGCATGAGACGGGAGGCTGTCCATAGGCCTGCACTGAGACAACGAGCACGAGTGACAACCGCATGACACTCTTACCAAAGACCCATTTACTCCTCGGGACAACATTTTACCATACGGTGTCCTCACACGGGAATTGCACCACGCACATCTTCGTACAAAGACGTCCCCAACGCGGTGCACACAGATCTTTCCCAGAGTTTTATCACACTGAGTGTTACCATGCGGCTCATTTTGCCACACAAGCTTTTTCCCTACATGGTTCTTAAATGACTGACTTTTACCGCACAGACCTACATCACATTCAAGATTTAGCACACAGCGCACCTTTACCACATGAAGCTTTTTACCAGCTAGACTTATAACATAAGAACAGCTACCAAATGACACCACATCACTTAAGACGCCGACAGCTAGTTCAGGTTTTCAACAAAGAACACGGAGCTTTGAAGGCTAAATCTATAATAAACAGTAAGAATGACAAAACAAGTCGCATATAAGAAATATTCGTGGCAAAAACGGCAAGACGTGAAACAAGTATTTGCAATGTAATAGGTCTCGCATTTACGCGAGTTTGAGCTATTGACATTGCAAAAAACAATGCCTTTTATTTTTGTTTTCGTTTTTAAAACATAAATAAAACGCATTGTCTTTTACAATGCCAATAGCTTAAACTCGCGAAAATGCGAGACCTATTGCATTGCAAATGCTTGTTAAAGTTTGTTATTGTGTTTGTGACATTGTAGCTACCTACCACTTGAGTGCTTGGTTAGGTGGCGATTTATTCTGGTTTCTTTCAGAAATAGTAATAAAAAAGTGTGGTGCAACTGAAAGGCCTTTAAAAAAAAAAGTTACTACTAAAACAGCTGCATTCGTTTCTTTTTGTATTCAAATTTGTTATTGCAAGCATGAAGTAGCTACGGTTAGGCGGTGTTATCTTTTTTTTTTTCTCTTTTGTGGAATATGCTGGCCATAAAGAATAAAACGTTAACCGTTGTGCCAGCTTGCCAAGATCAAAGCTGTTGGCTTTGCCAGTGCTTATATTTCATGGGGCGCTCCTTCTGTGAAGTAGATTGGCATCCGCTTCTTTCATTCCGCGTCACTCTGCACAGACGTGACTCCTTGCACGACCGAGCACGGGTAGACTGTTTTCTTGTGCTCAACAATTGCTGATGCTCCTGGGTTCCCAGTGGCTATAGGTGGGGGCGCAGGACTGGAATTGTGTAGGGCGAAGGTTTCATCACATAAAGGCATGGTGACGGGTTGAGGTACAATCAGTGGCCCCATATAGTGCTCGAAAGAGCATAGTGTATAGTTCTCTGTGGATTAATTTTACGCTTACTGGTCGCAGTTAATCCCTGTATTATATAGAACCAGAAATTGCAGTGAAATATTTATACAATATGGACCATAATATCATACCAGACTCTACCAGCAAAAAAGTAGAGAAAATAAAAAAACAAAACCAGTTGGCACAGAAAATGCTGTATCCCTTAAGGGCATTAGTTAAACATTGACTATAGCAAACACTGCTTATCTACTCTCTCGTGCAGTGCTGCACGCACATCAGCACTGGATCTGTGCCACCTGTTGTGTTGGTGGGTCAGTTCAGGCGGGGTAGGGCGGTGCTGGAATTGTAGTGCAGCCCATGTGGAGCAGGAAGCGAGGGTCGAGCATACGAGGAGCACAGATCTATGTAAAGAAATGCCACCAAGATAGCTGGGCTCATCTTGGTCAGACATCACACAGCAGCCTAGCAGTGCAAATCCGGGGCAGGCCTGTTACACCATGGTAGAAGAACACAACTGTCAGGGCAAGGGCAGAACCATCATGGGAGTAGAGCTCATTTAGGGGTGGACCTGCGCCACCTCTGTAGCGGGTCCCATTACATGTCCTAACGTGTATTTGTAAAGCACACTTTCACCCATGGGCATCTTGGCACTGAATAACAGATGTTTATTGTTTGCCAACTCTGTGGTACTCATTTTATTGACCTCAGGAGGATGAAAGGCTGAGTGAACCTACCGGGATTTGAACCTGTGACCATGAGGTTAAACACCGGCACCTAGAGTGGACGCATTAACAGTCTAACATATTCAATTTTCAACTATACTAATTCACCACTAATCCTTTATGGGTTCCAGAGTAGCGTGCTACTCGCCAATAAAGCGTCTCAACACCCCATCAGGGTTACAAGCGCTATATAAATGCAAACCTTTTTCCCTTTCTACCCTCCCCAACCCTTCTCAATCCAAATAACTGACTAACATATCCACCACTAAAATTACTTTCATGTTTCACCATAATAATTCAACACTAATACTTCTGGGTTCCAGAGTAGCGTGCTACTTGCGCTTCAAAACCCCATCAGGGGTAGCAAGCGCTATATAAATACAAACCTCTTTCCCTCTTCTATCCCACCACCTACCCTTCTCTACCCAAATAACTGAATAACATGTCCACTAATCAAAGTTACTTCATTTTTTACTAGACTAATGTTCAACACTAATCCTTAATGGGTTCCGGAGTGGCGTGCTACTCGCCAGAAAAGCGCTTCAACACTCATCAGGGGTAACAAGTGCTATATGAATGCAAACCTTTCTTCCCTTTTATCCCTCCGCTATCCTTCTCACTCCAAATAACTGACTAATATCCACCACTGAAACTACTTTCATATTTTCACCATATTAATTCACCACTAATCCTTGATGGGCTTCCAGAGTAGCATGCTTCAACACCCCATCAGGGGTAACCAGCGCTATATAAATACAAACCTTTTTTTCCTCCTCTATCCTTCTGCTATCATTCCAAATCCAAATAACTGCCTAACCTATCCATCACTTAAAATGTACTTGCATGTTTCACTATACTAATTCAACACTAATCCTCTATGGGTCCCGGAGTAGCGTGCTACTCGCCGAAAAAGCGCTTCGACGCCTCGTCAGGGGTAGTAAGCGCTATATAAATGCAATTACAATACAATACAATACTAAGCCACCAGACCTGGCTATTCAGGGCTCTGTCTCTTCTTGACAGCTGGATTCTTCCATGGTGGGGCCTAAGCCAGCATGGTAGAAGGGCCCATTTGGAGTGGTTGCAACTGCTCCTTATGGTAGCTGAGCTCCTCTACACAAGTACAGTGCCCACTTCTCTGTAGGAGCACGTGTTAAAGTGTGCAGTTATTTGAAAAATAAGTTAATGTGCTTCAAAAATGTACTGGTATATTTTTATTAGGTAAGCGGAATCAAAATTGCACCAAATTCAGATAAGTAATGAAGGGTTTTTTTTTTCCTTTTTCGTAGACCACTTTAAAATGTTAGCATTCTTTATAAATGCACAGTTATTTTTAAAATGCACACCATATTTTTAAAAAAGTTTAAAAAAAGAAAAGTAACTCCTAAAATTAGTAACAAAGCTTTAAAATTGTATTCTAAAAATGTATTGGGCGAAGAAAGAAATGAAGGGCTGCCCATTTGGTTCCCCGATCGAGCACACCGGCATGAAAGAGTATCAAGTGTCTAATGTTGACTGCTCCGCTCCGTAGAAAGTACAATGGCAGCTACTGGAGCTCATTCTGGGCTTAGGATCTCTGCAGGCCTGGTGCGGGGTACGTCTGAGATGCTATTGCTGTATTTAAAATGTAAAGTTGTACACCTTTTATTCACCAATAATTTATACATGGATTAAATAAAATCTGTTTAGGAAAAGCAGGTTGGACAAAGGCATTAAGAGCAAGGAAGAGCATGGGTTAGCTGGACCCTGCTGTCCAAGGAGAGGTCTGTGACCACCTTAGAGAAGCATTTTTGGTTGAAGCCTACTAGACCCCGCAGCTGTCTGGTTTGCTAAAGACCTGTTGGGGACATTGTGAAAGCTTCCCTGGGAATGCATCCCGCTCATTGCTTACCATTGGCTTTGTGGTGTGTAACTCATATTTTCGGCTTTCTATTTGCTGGCTTTATTTGTTTTAGGCTCTCCAGCGTGAGTTTGTCTCTCCCAAGGAGTAAAGTCTTTTGACACCAACTTCCTTTGTATTCTTCCACAACTGCTCCTTTTTGTAAACTGTCCTATAAATCTTGTTCTTTTCTTGCCTTATTTGCTATGCATTCGAAGACCAAGATCAAATGTCAGGCTCTGTCTTCGATGGCGCTTAATGTTTAATTTTCTTTCTCTGACTTCAAAGTGAGAGGATTTATGTGAAAATCTTGCCGGATACTGGGGGTAGGACAAGTGTTTTTTTTCTAGCACTCAACAACAACAATTAAATGAACTTTGCTAGTATTTCTGACTGTATCAGAATTAGGAACGCACAAATGAAGCACATGTTTGTTAATTCTTAAGTGTGTTGGAAACGCATACTTTAATATGAACAAAACAAATCCATACACTAGGTGATGCCATATCCACACAATATTGTTTGTGCTTTATAGTTTTATTAGTAAAACTGAATGTCTGTGCAAATGTAATGGTATTTGAATTGAAAATTTGTCTGTAATTGCAGTGTGCTACCACACCTTTCATACTTCACTCTACCCCACTCCTTTGTGCCCCACTCCACGCCACTGCACTATACTCTGCACCCCTCCACTTGACACCACTCCACTGCACTCTGTGCCACTACAGTCTACGCCACTCTGCTCCACTCTACGCCACTGCACTTTACACCTCTCTACTGTGCACCACTCTATGCCAGTGCACTCTTTGCCAGTGCACCTTACACCACTCCAGTCTAGGCCACTCCAATCTTCTCTGCACAACTCCACTACACCCTATGCCACTCCACTGTACTCTATGCTACTGCACTCTGTCAATATACTCTATGCAAATGCACCCTACTCAGCAGCACTTAACTCTATGCTACTGCACTTGGTGCCAATACACTCTACACCACTTTAATCTACTCTGCACCACTGCACTGTATGGCACTGCACTCTACACCACTTTACTATACGCCATTGCACTCTATGCCACTCCACTCTACCCTGCACCACTTCACTCCACTTCACTCTACTGTGAAACTATCTACTCTACGCCACTGCACTATATGCCAACTTACTCCACTCTGCACCACTCCATTCGGCTCCACTGCACTCTACTCTGCACCTCTCTATGGCAATGTACTCTGCCCTGCACCACTGCACTCCACTCCACACCACTTCACTCTACTCTGAAACGATCTACTCTGTACCACTGCACTCTGTCAATTGAATCCACTCTGCGCCACTCGACTCTATGCCTCTGCACTCTATGCCAATCCACTGTACGCCACTCTAATCTACTCTACACCACTCCACTCTCTGGCACTGCACTCTACACCACTTTACTATAAGCCGTAACACTCTACGCCACCGCACTCTACGCTGCACTTCTCCACTTCACTCTACTCTGAAACGATCTACTCTACGCCACTGCACTTTACACCACTTTATCCACTTTGCATCACTCCACACCACTGCACTCTACATCACTTGCCTCTGTGCCATTGCACTCTACTCTGAACCAATGTGCTCTACACCAAGGCTTCACTGGTTGCCCGTTAGGAAACGTGTCCAGTTCAAAGCCCTGTGCATGGTCTACAAAGCCCTTCAAGGAACTGGGCCCGAGTACCTAAAACAGCAATTTTATTGGTATGTACCAAAAAGACCACTGCGCTCCTCGGAAGCAAAATTGGTGTCGGTACCCCGGGTGAGAAAAGCCAGCTGGGGGGGGCAGAAGTTTTGTGGCTTGCGCAGCCAAGGCTTGGAATGGTCTCCCGTTGCCTCTTAGATGCATGACAAACTTACTTGCCTTCAGGAAGGCCTTGAAAACATGGCTTTTCACTGTTTAAATCCGCTATTACCCTCCCCGCTTTAGGTCTCTGTGGGATTTTACATAGCGCCAGGACACCTCCAGGTAACAGTTGCGCTCTACAAATGTCATTAACATTAACTCTACTCTACGAGACCCTACTCTGCAACACTGCTCTCTGTCGCGGAACTCTCCATCACTCTGCTATGCACTGGTACTGCTACACTTTATGCCAATGTACTCTATGCCACTCTACTCTGGTGCATTCTGCATAACTCCACTGTACACCACTGCACTCTAATCCAACCCACTCTGCAGCACTCTATGCCACTGCACTCTGTATTCTACGCCACTCTACTCTGCACTTTACGCCACTGCACTCTACTATGCACCACTCAAATCTACGCCACTACTTTCTACGCTGCTGAATTCTATGCTGCTGCGCTCTACGCCTCTATACTCTGAAACACTCTACACCACTGCAGTCTACACCAGTCCACTTTACGCCACTCCACCCTATGCAGATGCACTCTGCACCACTCTACGACACTCTACTCTAGTCACTCTACATCACTCCTCTCTACGCCACTGCACTCTGCAGCACTCCTCTCTATTCCACTGCACTCTACGGCACTGTATTCTACTCTGCACCAGTCTTTGCCACTGCACTTTATGCCACTCTACTCTGCACCACTGCACTCTCCGCCCTTGCACTCTGCTATGCAATACTCTAATCTACGCCAATGCGTTCCACAATGCTGCATTGTACGCCACAGAATTCTATGCCGCTACACTCCACGCCACTATACTCTGCAACACTCTAAGCCATTGCACTCTGCACCAGTCCTCTCTACGCCACTCCACTGTATGCCACTCTACGCAAGTCCAATACATGACAATCTATGCCACTTCACTCTACGGACTCTCCACACCACTCTATTCACCACTAACTTTCAGCCAGGCGAGACCTGTTGGCTTTGCCAGTGCTTGTTGTAGCTGGGGTGTTTCGAGGCAAAAGATCAGAAAGTTTGGGAATGCTCTGGGGGAAAAAAGATGTGGCAGGAATGAGGTGTTCCTGGGTTAGGAGATGGTACATGGGTGGGTGCGCTTCTCCGTTGAAAGAGCAAGGGTAGAGTTTGTTGATGGAGTAAGCGATGGGACAGGGGTGGATGCTCCTGAGTTATGAGATGGGGTGGTTGCCTCTAGGACAAGGAGGAGGTGCTCCTGGTGCAAGGGAATGGTGGGGCTGGGCAGTACTGATGGTGAGAGCGCTGACAGGTGTGTGTGCGCTTCTGGAGTAGGGGATAAAGCATGGCTGGTCCCTAGTAAGTAGGAGGGAGGGCAGCTCCGAGGCTTCCATCTTGCGGCTGCTTCCGGTGTTGCTCTTCATGGCTGGTGCTTGCAGGAGTGCTCTGATTGCAGCTTGGTGTAGATGTCAGTTGGTTTAATTGTTGACCGCTCAGTTGAGTGCTGCACCTCCATTTTTTTTTTTTTAACTCGTTTCCGTTAAGTTTGGTGCTGTCTTTCATGGTGTGTAGCTATCACTTCCCATGAGAAACCGTGTGGTGGCCACAGGGAGGTGTCAATCCGCGATGCCAACACTAGATTTCGAGGACCAGGATCTGGGTGCTGGAAACCCGGACCTGGATGTCTTGCTGTTCCAAGTGAGTCTGGACTCTTTGTCAGCAGCCACAGCTGCCCACACTGTGTGCCTCCCCCGCCCTCAGGCCCCCTGAGACAACCAGCAAAAGGCGGTTTGTACAGCTGTGTAATCTCGCTGCGGGCCTGTTCATGGGTGTACAGTGCTGGCTGCCTTCTCCAAGGGGTACCTGTGCGGCGTGCCCCTCCCACCCCGCACTCTCCCACCCCCATTCCACAGACCACAAGACATCCATGTCCCTGACGCCCTGTGTGCGGGTCTCACTTCAGAGCACACCCGCTCAGGCTTGACTCCGCATAGAGCGCACTTTAATTTGCAGTCTCACAACTCAGCGGAGACGTTCACTCTTTTTGTCACTCACACGAGGTACCAGACTCACTCCTAGGAGCACACTTGCAGTGCTGGCCGTGAACACCTAACGACCCTAACACCAGAGCAATCTCCCCTCTCTCTCCCCCCCCCCATAGTCCACGCAGCCGGACTTCTACGTCACGGCTCGTGCTCGGTACTGTACTGAACCGCTCGAGGCCCAGAACTACAGCCTGCCACGTTGAAAACACCGACCTAAAAGTCATCCAAGCCTGTGACCGAAGACCTCGTGGGACCCTCCCTTTCCACAGTCCTACTATGTAAGGAAGATGCACTCTGGCCTACTGGAAAACGACTCTCTGTGGTCACAGCATTTTAACTTGCAGTACTTAACGCATGGTTCACTTTCCAGTACACAGCTTGCAGTTTTCGACCAAAACGGATGTTTGGAGATCAGAAGTTATTAAAATGGCTGCATATGTAGCACGGTGCTGCACCGGGCAGAATAGTCCTGTCACCTTTCAGCTGTTACTGTATTTAGAGAGCAGACCGTGTTGCCCGCATAGATTAAACATTGCTGTTTGATATACAAGCAACACTCATAAATATTTAAATGCCATAAATCGAAAGGAAATAATTATTCTTTTAACTCGAAAAGGTTTTGTTTCCCAGTTCACTCAAATTTCTGTTCACACAACAGACATTGTTCTAAAAGCAGATGTTTGAGCATCTCGTTTTAAAGTCTAATGTCTAAGATACTAAAGTACATAACAACTCTACTATACTTGTTCTGCAGGGCTGGTTGTTAAGGAAAACAGTTTAAACCCGAAACCTAACTGAGATCTGCCGAATAAGTGAGACCTACAGTGTACTAAAGAAATAATTCCATGTGTAGACTTGTTTTCGGCCGAGTGTAGACCTGCAAACGTTTTACACAATCATCTTTACTATTGGAAGCAGAAAGGGCAGTGATTATAAAAAGGCGTTTTGAACAAGGCAAAACGAATAACCTTTTGAATAGTTTTAAATGGCTGCTGCTAAATGTTTACAGTTTTCTGACTGAAAACAAAAAATGTATTACTATGGCACCGAGATTCCTTTTGCATCAGTGCGTTAAAATGTCTAAATAGATCACGCCCCAGAATGTATTACATAAATGCCACATTATGTACCATCCATTACCAAGTAAATTGCCTTCCTTTGTTACTTAATTGTATCAACCCTGCCGCACACTTTGTCCTTTCATTGCCACCGCGGCTGGGATAGAACCGAATGGCAGTCAGAGTGTAGCAGCCTCCAGGGCCAGGCAACCTGCCCTCTTCTGCCATGCTGCACCTCACCTTACATGTTGCCCACTCCACGCGCCCACGGGCACTGCCTCGGCTCAGTGGATGCCCGTAGCATCTCACTGCCATGCTTCTCCACGACTGCAGTCACCCACCCCATCAGCTGCTCCCCACCTCTCTTTTCCTTCCAGCCCTGCAGTACAATGCAACAAGCATTGGCAAAAGGAGTGCATGGGGCACAAACAGGAATGTTCCAATAAGTGGCGTTAATGGCCTTTCCAGCCTGTTTTCTGTGAAATGCTGTTTTTCCGTGTGTCTTGTTTCTTCGGGTGAAATGTAGAGGCTTTACCTAGCTGCCCTTTCCACGGTTTTCAGTATCTTCACAGAGCGAGGACGAGATTTGCGTCTTTGGTATTTCATGAAGATTTTATTGGCAGAATCTGGAAAGGGGTGGCTTGAAGGACCTCATCCAGGCCTTGACCCTCAGACTCCTCTTCACCCACGTCACTCTGCGGATCCTGGCCTCTCTGAGGAGTCTGAGATGGTCAGCAGTCACACTGTGTATTTGGTAAGCTTTTGCCTGCAGTTTCTGTAATTTTCTGTTGACTTCCCTCTTTAAAGGCTGACACCTTTTCAGTCTAGTGAATGAAGGGCACGTGTATTGGACCTTTATCCCCACATGTTATGTAAAGCACCAATGATGTGCCAAGCTGCACAAATAGATGAAATCCTGAACATATTATTAGCTGGTGATGCCTCAAAAGTCACAGCAAACTTCCCGGTATACTCTGACATCAACCTCCGCTCAGCAGCCAACTATGGCACAGCGGCACCGACAGCACCTCCATACAGCGAACTCCACAGTAACACTTCAGCTTTCGACCCCTGAATAGTGCACATCACGTACCCCTGGCTGTTCTTGGTGATCTGCTGCCGATTCAGGATGACAAATGCAAAAACAACAATTGATGGACAGAATGCAGAACAATGTCATACATTCACCCCAGTACAGAGATCTGGGCCTAAATCCATCGTTTTTTTGCTCACCATGCCATTCTAGTTTGAACCCAGCCATATGCAAATCAGTCTTGACCCTGTGCCCTATGGGAACAGTCTAGCCCGAACTGCCAGGCCAAGTCCTCCCTGGACTGGAAACAAGCATCCTAAGACCGGATTCAAGATAGCCTGGCTGATGAGGGCTGTGAAAATTGCTTGCAATGTTCAACACTCCGTCCATCATCCCCTTTGGTTTTGCTTTGTTCGCCCTAAGTTGGCAGGGTATGCCCAGACGTGGGTCCCTTGATCACTTTGCCACTGGATTCAAGATAGCTTGGCTGATGAGGGCTGTAAGCCCGAAACCGGTCCCAGGATGCTTGTTTCCGGTCCAGGGAAGACATGGCTTGGCAGTTCGGGCTGGACTGTCCCCATGAGGCACAGGGTCAGACTGATTTGCATATGGCCATGTCTGAACTGGGGTGGCGGAGTGAGCTAAAGAATGATGATGGATTAAACCCAGATCAGTTGACTGGGGGTGAGTGCTTGCAATGTCAACACTCCGTCCATCATCCCCTTTGGTTTTGCCGAC
This sequence comes from Calotriton arnoldi, assembly GCA_963921515.1. Taxonomy (NCBI): domain Eukaryota; kingdom Metazoa; phylum Chordata; class Amphibia; order Caudata; family Salamandridae; genus Calotriton; species Calotriton arnoldi. The sequence continues at coordinate 5,238,669 of CAWUFW010000196.1, read as the reverse complement.
TCAGGAGGCAGATCGAGGGACTGCCCTCGTCAACACTGACCTCTATTCTGCCTTCATCTCTTATATTTACTGGTGTTTTCTTGGGTGACATATGACTCCCAGAGAGCTGCAGCATCCTGCTCCCGAGAGACCACAGCACCAATTGAAACAGACTGGAGTGGTACTCAACTGGACCAAGTGAATCCTACCAGCAGAACCCCAACCCATTCAGTTCCCTCTGACTTGTAGTCTGTTCCCTGGATCTGTCCTCTCAACTCTGTTCTTCAGTGTGGAGGGGGAGAGGGCGATGATTAATAGAAGGCTGTTTAACGCTTGAGGTCTCCAAGGACTCATCCTCTCCATCCTACTCTTTCACTTTTGAGGTCCCAAAGATCCATTCCCTTATCCTTCCATTTAACCTCTGGGGTCCTCCAAATGTCCATTCACTTACCCTTCTCTTTGCTGCGCATTTGCCCCACTCTGCACTGGCTTCAAGCTGGGTCTTCTGTTGTCCATCATGACGATAATGCACACCTGTTGTTCGATATCAAGGGGGAGGAAGCTGTAGATTGACAAGTCGCTGCCAAACTGCTCTAGCAAAATTAAAAAAAAACGAGTATGTTATTAGACCACAAAGCAAAGTGACCCAAAACAAATTCCCTCTTCGCACTTCTCCCAATCCTCCAGTTCGTCCTCTTCATCCATGATGCTCGTTGACCTCGCATACTCCAAGAATTTCTGTGAGAATTCAATGTGATGAGTGTTTGTTGTGTTTATTTTTTTTAATTTTATTATCCGGACTCACGGGTGATAATGCGCTTTACAAATACATATAACCTATTTATGAGGACTGTTTCTGGTGGTTTGTTTGTCTGGTCTGTAAGAGTTTCCCTGTCAGGAGTGTCCGTGAGTTTCTTTGTCAGGATTGTCTACGATGGTTTCTTTGCCGGGAGTATTTGTGAGGGTTTGTGGTGGTTTATTTTTCACGATTTTTGTTTTTTGTTGTGGTGTTTAAGGTTTTTTTTGTCAAGAGTAGTTATATTCCATATAGGGACCCTATATAGGCGCAGGTAACACTGCAACCTTTCACCTATATCCTTCCCTACATTACATACATAACGGTTCATAGGGACTGACCTTTTACCCAGATACGACTCCATTCAGAACGCGGGTTTTTCCCTAGTTCGAATCTCATACATTATGCATGAGGCTTCTTGGAAGCACAGCAGGACTAACAGCAGGGCTGACATCTCCTGTATAATATCTCTGAATAAAGTTCAGGCCCGACGTCATCTTTTAGGCCGACACAGCAAGGTAGGACCCCTGGGGAGACCTATGGGTATATATACATCATGTCTTGCTTAGAAAGACAGAGGAGACCGTGACTTCCCGGCTGACACACTGACAAGAGACGCTGAGGTTCCTGCATGCAGACGCTCCAGCTAGCAGTGGTCCAACATCCCTCGCGGGGTGTCCAACTCGAAACCAGGACGGGGTCCCACATTCTCTAACTCTCCGATAATGGGGTTGACTAGATCCTAGAGGGATTCTTGGCATAACACCTACACAGATGCTAGGTACATTTAGGTACATCTAGTTAGGGAGGCATCGTAGGAGTACGCACTTTTTATCATGTGTTTTATGTACATGTATATATTCATGATTTCTGCAAGATGGTAGAACTATACCATCCCTTCACTTTTATAGTATTGCTAATCATATATCTCTGCTACTGTCTAATGGTTGTTTCAGCTCATCTATTCTACACTAGAATAAGCACTGTTCAATAAATACTTATTGACAACGCACCGACTGTTTATTCTGTGTATCTCTCTGAGACAAACTAAGTAAGCACGAGTGACTGAGCGAAAAGTAGTATATTGTTTCCACGATTCTGAGGGATCAGGGTTGTCATGTTCTGAGGTTGCCAAGAACTATTCTCTCCCCGATAAGAGGAGACTCTAGTGGCACTGTGAGCTAGCTGATACAGACAGGCTAACATACCCGGTGGGGGTGCACAGAAACAGTCAGCCACCAATCCCACAGTTTGTTATCCAAACGCGCAGATCCTGTATAGGATATATAGGAACTACACGACATGGCGCCCAACGTTGGTTGGGCACTTATTTAACAGTAGAATCTGAGTAGTTCAGTCGTGCTATTCTCAGAGACCCCTACTCACAAAACACCAGAGACGTCTGGAGTGGGTGGGCACAAACTCCGCCACAGCTGAGTAGGCTACAAAATCCTGTTTATTGGCTGTTGGTTAATCAAGCTTGAAGGACACAGTGTTCCTAAAATTGTGCATAACACCGTATCTTGGTTCCCTTGGAAAAGTTATTTAGTGTACTAAAAACAATGACTAACCAGGTCTTAGACCCACTGCAACAAGAACTGCCCCTCGCAGACGAGGAAGATGCTGACGCAATACAAATTGCACCAAATTTTAGAAATACAGTCACCCTGAAACTGCTAGAGCATGGTTTATCATCTAGGGGTGGCATAGTAGTTTTCGTGATTGAGTCACACGAATCAAACAGAACAGAGGTATTTGATTTGTGGGTTACATTCCCAGCAGCAAATGCAAGAACAAAAACATTTCACTCTTACACAGAAGGAGATACACCAGCGGAATATTGTCCGTTTGAGGACATTGAGGTTCCGCTCACGTACCAGGAACATTTATACTGGTTTAAAGGCACCCTACCCCACATAAGAAGAAGAGTAAGACTCGGCCCGCTCGGAAGAGAATGGGCAACATAGCCAATATTAGCAGCCGACACACCACATCCTGACATTGAAACAATGCCACCAGGAGACTTACTAATACAACACAAAGAGTTAATTAAAATCTATAGGAACATGACGCAATTAGTCATGAGGACTCTTACAGTCCAACCAGCAAAAGTTGCAACAAATGGAACATCAAATTCAGGGTACAGCAATTAAAATTACACCACAAACATTACACGCGGTAATGGGTAAAATGCCCATAAAACGTGAACAAATACCATTCTGGTTAGCTCAGAAAATAACGCAGCTAGAGGCAGTATTCCTGAATACTACCCCGTATGAAAAACACAGAATGTTAACAATCTGCTTGCCCATGGGGATAACACCACAATTAGAGGATGTACCTATTTCTACCACCCCCCGGGTGATAACCTCACATTCATAGAACACCTCATGGATATTCTAGCGTCAAATGACAGCCAACAAAATAAACAAATATTACTGGGGGACTTCAACCTTCATTGGGATGACCAGAACGACGCTGGGGTAAACAGCCTCAAAGCTTTCCTCGCCGACCTTAATCTTGACCAAATATGTAACAGCCCTACACACGACAAAGGCGCAATCCTCGACCTAGTAATCTCTAAAGTGGACTCTACACAGCTCGACTCGATCATCCCCTGTGACTGGTCGGACCATCACATCATTACTTTCCAAGTCCTGGAAACAGTTAAACGACTCCCAACTCAACCCCTAAGAACTAAGATCTGGAAGAGAAACCTGAAAAACGTCGGCCCTGACCTTACAGCATCAGCTAACTCAAACCTTCTCTGCCCCCCGGAAGACCTAACCGATATCCAGGGGCTGACCACTTACTACTTTCACTCCATGAACAACCTACTGGACGAAATAGCCCCGCTTCAACTGAAAAGAACTTCCACAAAAAACTCAAAACCTTGGTATGATGGGAGGCTTAATGCAGACAGACGCTCTCTCAGAGTAATTGAACGACGTTGGAGAGCCGCACCCTCAGCTGACCACCTCAAGCTTCTAAGAATCGCCAGAAACTCCTATTTTAGAAAGATCAGAAAATCTAAAACCGACTTCTTCAGGACTCAACTAGACCAAGCCAAGAACCGCCCCAAAAAGCTATTCGATCTTATCAAAACCCAAACCAAGAGCGTTCCCAGTCTCCCTAATGCTATCCCACTTACTCTTCCCAATTGCGATGAATTTGCCTCCTTCTTCGCTTCTAAAACAGAATCCATAAAATCAGATCTACTCAAGGACTTCTTATCCCTCTCAGACTTGATAAAGAATTCATCACTGCCCCCTGCTGATGCACAAACTAACGACCTCCCAAAATTCAAACTCAAAAACAACGTAACCTGGTCCCACTTCAACACTTACAGTGAAAACTCCATATTAAAGACGCTAACCTCTCTGAAACCCTCCAATCATTTCACAGACCCGCTCCCGGCTAATTACTTAAAAGACTTCATCCCTCTGATACTACCTCTTTGGACCAAGATCATAAATTCGTCCCTCCTGCAAGGATCCATTCCAGACATCCTGAAAACTGGTCAGGTGTCGCCTATCCTAAAGAAAACAACAGCTGACCCTCGGACCCAAATAACTATCGTCCAATTTCTAACATACCTATGCTAGCCAAACTCCTGGAAAAATGCGTTAACATGCAGCTGAACAGCCATATTGATCAATTCAACCTGCTTAACCAATTTCAATCAGGCTTCCGAACAGGTCACAGTAACGAATCAGCCATGACACACATAATCGACGACGCTCTAAAAATCCTGGACCAAAACGAAACCTGTTTACTTATCCTACTCGACCTGTCATCAGCATTTGACACCGTCAAACACGGCAACCTGCTTGAACTCCTGAAACACAGAATGGGAATGTCTGGAACTGTATTTAACTGGTTCGCCTCTTTCCTCCAAAATAGATCCCAAAGATTCAAGGTCAACCAATCCCTGTCCAACCCCATGCCTGTCACTTTAGGAGTTCCACAAGGCTCCTCCCTCTCACCCACCCTTTTCAACCTATTTATGGAACCTCTTACCGATCTCCTCAGTCTCGCCAAGATTCACTTCCATATGTATGCAGACGACACCCAAATCTACATCAAGATCCACTCACTTGATGACATCAAATCGCTCAACACCACACTACAAAAACCCAAACATGGCTAGCCGAAAACCATTTGAAACTAAACTCCCTCAAAACGGAATTCCTCTTAATCGCTCCCCCAAAAAAAACTCCCCCCATCCTGGATTGGCTTAAGCACTTAACAGCTCTCAAAGGACAACCTCTCATCGTCGACTCAGCGAAATCGCTAGGTGTAACGCTTGACAGCAACCTAAAGATGCAGAAGCATATCAGCGTCTCCACAAAAGGAGCTAACTTCCACTTGAAGACCTTGCGAAAACTGAAACCCTTTCTGCCAGCCTACGATTTCAAACAAGCAGTACAAGCCCTAGTAATCCCTAGAGTGGAATATGGGGCGGTAACCTTATGCGGCCTACCAAGGTCTGCGACAGCCCCACTTAGAGCCACTATCAACTCAGCTGCGAGACTCATTACGGGCTCAAAGAGAAACTCTCACATATCCCCTGACCTGAGAGCTCTCAACTGGCTACCGTTTGAAGCTAGAATTCATCTGAAAATCGCTTGTATGACGCACAAAGCCCTACTCCACAACTCCCCGCACTACCTAGCTCAGAAATTGGTGCTCTCTGCGGGCAACAGAGCCTCCAGGAGTGCCAAGACTCTTCTTCTAAAACCACAACGATTCGCCAAGAAAAAAACCTATAACCGATCCTTCTCTGGTATGGCTCCTAGGATCTGGAACGCTTTGCCCATTGAAACAAGAATGAACCCGTCCACTACCTCCTTCAAAAAAGAAGTGAAAGCGATCCTCATGGCTAAATTCACGTGATCTCTCTGTCCTTTTACTGCATATTATTATTAGTTCTGTGTTTATGCTCCATAGTTGTCCTTTTGTTTTCACGCTAGTTTATTGATACGAGTATAAGCTGCTTATAGCTGTTTCACCCTTATCTTTGTGTGCTATACTGTGTTTTCTACATATGACTTGTAAAGCGCTCTGATACTCGCAAGGGTCTTGTTCGCGCTATATAAAACCTTCAAAATAAAAAATAAATAAATAAATACCACATGGGGTACAGTCTTTGCTGCCATTTAGACCTCATGGTATCCCGTCATTAGCAGTAGTACCTGATATATTGAGACAAATACAAAATGAGCACGGAGCAGAGCCTGCCCTAAACTTGGGGATGAAGTTACTAGGTAACTATGCCCAGGTATCAGCCATAATATTAGCTAATATTAAAGGGGAAGCCGCTTCAGTGGCTATCTGCCAACGCCTAAGGGAGTTCAGTCCTTTAGAACAACAACATGAACTACCCAAAATAATTGAAACTGCATATGCAGAATTAGGCAGAGACGGTTTGGGTGGGAAAGCTTTAAAACCACAACTGATGGGCAGTCCTGAAAAGGACACTTCCAAGCAGACACCTGCTTCAACTAAGAAGAAGTGGGACAATAAAAAACAACAAAACTTTAAAGGAAATAGATCTCAATCCTGAGGTGGATCTCCTCCACAGGAGCCCTCCGAAAAGAGGTACAACCTTGGGAATAGGGAAAATATTAGGAAACCTGACAGGTATCAGGATACTGATACACGTTCCTCTCGTTCCTTTCAGGGTTCATCTAAAAACTCAGAGAGGGAAGGACTGTCAGACAGACAAGAAGAGCGTACAAAGTCCAGAGACAAGCAGCACGCTCAAGATTACACTTCTAAAAAAGAAGAGAAGCCAAAGCAAAAGCCACAGTTCAAAAAGAAGAAAGTTGCAGGTCTAAAGATCAGACATGCCCAGAATTCTGAGGACTCGACTACTGAACGGGGAATGGGCTCTGACAATGCTAGACAGTGCGGCAGAAATAACAATAGCTCGCCAGAACCTGATGGAATTTCTCGTGACAGCGGACTTAAATGATTATATCACGGTAGAAACACCCGATACAAGGGTAAGTGTCCCACATAAAGTATATGAAATAACGCTCCAGATGGAGGGGGACAAATGTAGAACAGTGAGAGGTCTCTTTTGGGAGAACCTGACGTTTGGCTATGACATTTTGTTAGCTGAACAATATTGGCTGCCGGCATTCGTCATGGATTGCCCTAAAGGAGAAACGTTAATTCTTCTGGCATTCTCAGACCATATTCCCAGGCACTTACAACACACACATGCGCAGGAGTGGGCGGTAGCCCAGGCTCCAGCATTATACGAGAACCATCTTGGATGGGATGAGGATTCAACCCACCACATTATTCCTTTAAAAAATACTCCAACTGCACAGAGGCAGTATCCAATAAAGCAAGAAGCTAAAAAACAGGTCAGGGAGATCTTAGATCAACTTGAATACCAGAGGGTGATTGAAACATGCACCTCACCAATGAACAATCCTTTGTTTCCAGTCATGAAACCGGACAACTCGTATCGTCTAGTTTTAGATTACAGACATTTAAACACTTGCACTAAGACATTTGCAGTCCAAAATGCACACAGTGCCGCATTAATGAATAACATTGTGCGGAAAAAAATTAAAACACTTGATATCTCAAATGGATTTTTCTGCCAAAATATAGCGCCTGAAAGCTGGTATCTAACCGCCTTCTCAGCGCTAGGGACACAGCGGCAATTTTGTTGACTCCCCCCTAGGGTAGAAGAACAGCCCAGAGTTACTTCAAAATTTGGATGAAGAGGCATTGTCCTATGTGGATGATATTTATCTAACGGACGATGACCTAGAGGAACACTTGAACAGAGTGAATACCATAATTTTGGAATTTGCATTTGAAGGCTACAAATTCAACTTTAAAAAATCAAAAATTGCCCACCTCAGTGTCCTGTTTTTAGGATACGAGGTTTCAAGTGAAGGGAAAAGCCTGTCAGCCAATTTTTTAGAAAAATGCGCGCTGCTCCAACCTCCAAAATCACTGAAAAATGTACAATCAATCCTGGGATTCCTAAATTTTGGTAGAACATACATTTTGGATTACGCAGAGAGAGTAAAACCTTTCTACGATTTAATAAAACCTGATTTTTCAGTAAAACAATGGACACAGGAACATACAGATACACTTCGTTCCTTACAAGCTGACATGATAGCTTCCAAACACTTACAGACACGCGTAAACGTACGCAACCTGATGATCCGTATAGTTGCGGGTCAATCCGGGTACACCTATCTAACATATAATGAAGGTGAGACCGTACCAATTGCATACAAATCACATTTGTACACAAATGCTGAGATGCGTTTTGCATCTACAGAAAAGATTCTAACAGCGGTTCAGACTGCTGTAGTGAGAGAAAGAGCACTGGCTCAGGGGAAACGTATAATAGTCGTGACCCCAGTTCCAGCCTTAGAGGCTGCGACAAAGGCAATCGTTCCGAACGCTAAAACCTTACATCCGAGATGGATACAATGGGCTAATTCTCTCACTGCAACAGACGTAGAATACAGGTACGACCCAAATTTAAAGACACAAGCATTCCTGCAATACGAACAAGAATATCCTCTGCCAAACGAAATAATGCCTCTTCATCAGTATGAATATATTATTTACAATGACGGATCTGCTCAACCGGCCATAGGAAGTAAGCAACAATATAGCGCAGCATGCGCAATAGTTAAAGGTCACATGCGGGATGGAAAGTTCCATCCAAGTTGCACGAAAACGCAATCTCTAGGAGACTGCACAACACAGCTGGCAGAATTAAAAGCCCTAATACTGGCACTAGTGAATACGGATCGAGAATTCCCCACACTAATTGTGTGCGATTCCTTTTACTGTGTGCAGTCTTACAATTAATTTTGCAGCACTGGGAACAAAACGGGTACAAAGATGCAAAAGGTGGCACAATTAAGCATAAAATGCTATGGGAACAGGTAGTGGATTTGAAATCCGGACTACCGAGAGCTCACGTGATACATACACTGATTCATCAGCGTGATGGCGTTCACGTTGAAGGGAATTCATTGGCTGATGAAGCCGCAAAGGGGGCTGTACGCACGGCTTCCGTAGCTGCAATCACTCGTCCTAAAACGAGAATAAACAGTGAGATTATGGTAGCTGTCATTGCTTCACGCAAAAACAGCAAAGCACTACCAAAGAAGTTTCCACTCAAGTACTCCTACAAGTTAGATGCCAATAACATTCCATTTGCTCTAATTCCTGGAGTGGGGGATAGAGTAATTCCAAACATGGATCGTAGGTTAGGTTTAATTCTAGCAGCACACGAAGGGATAGGTTCTGCACATGCAGGAGTTACGGCGACTGTTTCATTGTTGAAACAACGCAATTGGTGGCCTGGGTTAACAAAGCAGACTAAAGACTATGTCTTGAAATGCGACATCTGTCAGCAGATGAAAGGTTCCACCGTAACACGTCCAGCGCAAATCCCATTGTTGGACAGCATCAGACTGTCCGTTTGCGTGCGTCCTGCTCGAGATTCCTATGCGTGTGGCCCCAGCGCTCGGCTGACGCTCAAACCGTTATAAAAGATTTGCGAGTCTTCATAGGGACATACGCAATTGGCACATTACATTCTGACCAGGGCCCTGCGTTTAGCTCTCGGGCTTACAAGGAGGCCATGCGAGGATTGGGTGTAGCATTGCGGTACTGATCTCCGTACCATCCCGAGGGAAATTCGGTTGTGGAGAGAAAAAAACGGGACTTAAAGCAATCTTTAACAGCTAGAGTATTCGGCACGGGGGAAAGTTGGGTAAAACGTTTGTATGGAGTCCAGCAAGCTTTGAACAACATGCCAAGAAGTTCTCTAGCGGGGTCACTCCATATGAGGTCCTATTTGGGACAAGAATGTGGGTACCTGATCTTGATTGTGAAGGCGCAGTGGCGGATGAAAAACCTTTTGACATCCATGATCGTTTGGCTGTTTTACAGGATCTAAATGAATCCAGGACACAACAAAGTAATGTCCATCTGAAGCAAACCGCCACTGGGGAAGTCAAATCAGTCACAGCAAGGCCTGTCTGGATCCCAAAATTCGGGGATCTGGTCAGAGAGAAAATAGCGGACAAGAAAGAATTTGGGCCATCCTACAGAAAGCCTGTACAGGTCCTAGCAGTCGAAGGAACCAGAACTGTACTTCTACCGCCTCTTGTCGGAAAAAAGAAGAAAAGATTTGTCTCAATTGACCTAATCAAACCACACTATGTGGCCGATACTAAGTAGTAGGCCACGTGGACTCCAAAGTAGCAGACGCCCTCCTCTCGCTACAATTCAAGAAGTTCAAAAGGAGAGACTCGTCACGTTCGAAGAGTCCCCTGTACGAAATGATGGACTATGCAACAATGCTATGTAACTCTTTCCCCCTTGAACCTGAAGCTCAACTTCAAAATCGAACTCAACAAGAAAGACAAATTGCTATTAGACCAAATACAGATGTCTACGTCAACATGCCTCGACAAGAGCAAGGTACGATTTCAACAAATCCTGATGCAATTCCAACAATTGATCGAACTGCTTCTGGCTACTTCATAAGCTTTGATACGTTTTCTTTGGATCCAAGTGAACCTGAAACGACACCAGCCCAAAAATCACGCAAGCAGCAAGTTAAAGACTTTCTGAACTTTCTTAAAAGAACTTACCTGATATCACCGTGGGTAGAACTATGGATAATTACCGGGGTACTTTTCTTTCTTTTCTGGTTAGGCTTAGTGATAGTTTTTAACATGCTTATTAATGGTCAATACATTTGACAAAGCTCTGCAGCCCAAAAGGTGAATTTAATTTTAAAACCACATTAATCATCTCATCGAGAAAAAGAGACTTGTCATCAGTGAACATTACAGCAGTTCCTATACCGGATGGTATAGTGTGGGACAAGGTTGATTTCGATATATTCGGCCCGACCGAACTTTTAAAAATTTCACATTTATTTAAAATATCATTAAGTGATATCATTACCTCAAGTACATTTTCTGATGATTGGGATTTTGAAACTGTAAATAACATGTCTGATTTGGAAACATCTGCTGTGTTTTCTAATAGTGAAACATTGGAAGGCACATCAGATTACGAAATCATGTATTGTTATCAACATTATGGTCATCACTTTCTGCATAAATCTGCATATCCTAGAAATGTGTTCACTTACCACCAGTGGGAACATTGTCCAACACCGCCGAAAGGCAGTTCAAAAACATTTACACAGAAGTTTCCATGTTTTTCAGGGTTTAATGTCTGACCCAGCCTCATATTATTATACGGTTGCACCAACATCAGCACAGAAAAATATGTTAACAAGCACCAAACAGATTTACTATGCTTCCTTTATTGCCCAGTTGTCTGAACAAGGTTTCGACTTATGGAAAGACACCATAGACTTAAAATCAGTCTGGGGTTACTAGAGAATGGCAGGTGCAGGGGACAGAAGCTTTGTTTAGAGCATGCCTTATCCCTCAACAAATCATGTTTTTGAACGAGAAAGTGCAACAGACGTCTTGCCTTGGACTAGCCAAGAACAAAGACTTGAACACACCTAGGACTCCGACTCCATCACACACCGTGGGTAACATAACATCACAGGGAGAGATTACACTAGATGACATATTACAATACAACAGATCAGACCCCGATTGGAGAAAGTGGTTGATTTGGCCCACAGACACGAATAGTTGTCAGGCGCGATTCATGGGTAAAGCCGAAGGGTTTAGTATCCATAGGCCCGATCCACGTTATGTACAGCGACAACATCCAGGGGTAGTGACATCATACAGTGTTGGGAAGTTGTGCCTCAATTGGCTAAAAACCTCAACACTCACACAGGTGAAACAACACTTATCCTTACTCACACAGGATATGGATCTTAGGGATTTTTTACTAGGCCCCAGGAAGTCACGCCAAAAATGTTTCAAATATGCTGGCATTTATGCTGCCTACGATGAAGTATGGAGAATATCCCAACAAGAGGCCGCAGAGAGATTACGGGAAACAGACCGTATAAATCTAGAAAAATCTCTAGCAGTGGTAGACAATGGGTTAACTACGTTGACCTCCAGGATGTATTCCTTGGGCAACATTGTATCTTCTGCGATAGACGTATTGGAGCAGGATTTAGCCATATTACAGCGCGGGCGGTCTCAATTGCGTTCTATTGTGTTGTTGGGCTGGGCGCTGCGGTCTTTGCGTGCAGGCTGTGTGCCTTGGCGTTTTGTCGATAGCGCGTCTGTTTTCTGAATACAGTCTAGCAGATAGGCGGATGGAAATGACACGGGGGGGGGGGAGCAAGGTGTACGCTGCTGCGTATCGAAAGACTGGATGGGTTGCCATTTGCAGTGGCAGAGTCACCGTCCACGGAGTGGTTGGTCCGTGGCCACATAACTCTACCGGTCGCTGCTTGTCAGTTTCAGTATTGCCTTGAACAGGTGCAGGCGGATGTGGGGAGGGAGGTGGGTGGGGAATGCATTAGGGAATCTTGGGAGTTGCCGTACGGGTTTCGATGCCGGAGTGGGGATCGAGAGGTGTTTCTGAGCGGTGCAAACTGTGGGAACGCTTTAAGTTGATCACTCGCATGTCAGGATATAATGCTGCACGGAGCTTGTAATGGTTCTGTAGAGAACTTGTCCTGTCATCTGAGGGGTGACCCAGCTGCAGTGATTACTCCAGCATTTGGGCTACTTTCTAATGGGAGTTACTTGATGCTGAACAGTCAAGGCTGCTGCGGAATGCTCCCGGGCATCGCATATCTGGTAACTGTGAGCTCCAGGGTTACTTGTTGTATGCAAGTATTGTTTCCACCGACACATACAGTCAGGGAGGCGCCGTTATGGCCTTCACTGAATGATTCTTTAATACGGTTTGATACTCTAAGCAGAATGAAAGCCATGCTTTTACAGAAGTCTGTGCCCTTAACCTCCGCTCGAGACTTTTGATCTCCAGATCGCAAGGTCTTCAGCAGAGATACAGGCGCTTATTCATAGTAACTACCCTTACCATTTCGCAGAAATGGTAAATCGTATCTTTAATGTGTCTGATACGAGTGGCATTGTTCACCTATTTAAGACCATAGGTTCTGGACTTATAAGCACCTTTCAGACGGTACTTGGAGTTATACCAAACTTCATTCATTCCGTATTCAGAAGCATCTTTGGAGGACTTCCGCTGATCCTGTTTCTAATAGCAGGAATCCTGATTGTTATTTTTCTGCTACGCAATGGACGTCCCAGTCACCAAGGGGATGGAAAAAGCACTCCTGGAGCGTAAATACTGTGACTGCATGGTACAACATCTAGGCACGCCTCGCCTAAGAGAACTAAGTGCATCTTGGTTCTTGTCATTTCGACCAGACTGGGTGGACTGCATCTTACCTGTCCTCCGATGCCTGTTTTGCGGAGAAGAATGCATGTTAGACCTTTGTTTGACACTCCCATCATATGCACAACCGGACGTGAATGCGTTACCGGACCCGATAACGGCCCATGTTCTGCAATGTCCTCAGCGTATTCCAATGTTGATGGCGGCATTCCTTGAGCCACCGCAGGTAGTAACTGCACCTGTTGGTATGGACACCGGCTCCTCCACTGACACCCAGGCTTTGGACGGCGCACAGGCTGCCCCAGCTGCAGACAGCGTGGAACATCATCTGTGCTCAATTGACGTATTTTGCGAGGTACTACAGGGGCCGTCTACTGCGGAAGCAAGCAACAAAAATGTTGCATCTACCAGCCAGGACACATAAACATTTGACTCATTTGGCTCGTCGTGTGCTGGAAGAAATTCGCCCTTTTTTAAACAAACTCGATTTGGAACGAAAAAACAAAATTGACATTCCTTTCATTATTGGGCATACATGGCTTTCAATTGCTTATAGTGGTTTGGACTATAGCTACGGACACTTTAGAGCTATGGCTTGCAAGTTTTTAAATATTTTTTAGTTTTTTTTTAAATTTTTAGACATTTTTAAACATTTTAGCAAAAGAAATGCTTTTAACACTTTGTGCGTACCAATGTCTAGTTTGAATGGTAGTACACTAATGGGTTACACATGTCGTCCTGTCGGAAGAGGAGTGGGTGTTCTATTCCATATAGGTACCCTATATAGGCGCAGGTAACACTGCAGCCTTTCACCTATATCCTTCCCTACATTACATACATAACGGTTCATAGGGACTGACCTTTTACCCAGATACGACACTGCATTCAGAACGCTGGTTTTTCCCTAGTTCGAATCTTGTACATTATGCATGAGGCTTCTTGGAAGCACAGCAGGACTAACAGCAGGGCTGACATCCCCTGTATAATATCTCTGTATAAAGTTCAGGCCCGACGTCATCCTTTAGGCCGACACAGTAACACAGCAAGGTAGGATCCCTGGGGAGACCTATGGGTATATATACATCATGTCTTGCTTAGAAAGACAGAGGAGACCGTGACTTCCCGGCTGACACACTGACCAGAGACGCTGAGGTTCCTGCATGCAGACGCTCCAGCTAGCAGTGGTCTAACATCCCTCGCGGGGTGTCCAACTCGAGACCAGGACGGGGTCCCACATTCTCTAACTCTCAGGTAATGGGGTTGACTAGATCCTAGAGGGATTCTTGGCATAACACCTACACAGATGCTAGGTACATTTAGGTACATATAGTTAGGGAGGCATCGTAGTAGTACGCACTTTTTATCATGTGTTTTATGTATATATTCATGATTTCTGCAAGATGGTAGAACTATTCCATCCCTTTACTTTTGTAGTATTGCTAATCGTATATCTCTTCTACTGTCTAATGGTTGTTGCAGCTCATCTATTCTACACTAGAATAACAACTGTTCAATAAATACTTATTGACAACGCTCCGACTGTTTATTCTGTGTATCTCTCTGAGACAAACTAAGTAAGCACGAGTGACTGAGCGAAAAGTAGTATATTGTTTCCACGATTCTGAGGGATCAGGGTTGTCATGTTCTGAGGTTGCCAAGAACTATTCTCTCCCCGATAAGAGGAGACTCTAGTGGCACTGTGAGCTAGCTGATACAGACAGGCTAACATACCCGGTGGGGGTGCTCGGAAACAGTCTGCCACCAATCCCACAGTTTGTTATCCAAACGCGCAGATCCTGTATAGGATATATAGGAACTACACGACAGAGTGTTTGCGATATATTTTTGTTAGGGGTGGTTGTGATTGTATTTTATCCAAAGTGTTTTTTGAAAGGGTTTTTTTTTTGTTGGGATTGTGTACAAAAGTCGTGAGTGTTTTAATTCCTTTTCCTTTGTTGGGAGTTTCTTTGTCTGGAGTATCAGTACTCTGCGAAGAGTGTTTGTGGGTTTCTGTGTGGGGAGTGTTTGTGGTGGTTTATTTTACAGTATTCTGTTTTTTGGGAGGGGGCAATGTTTGAGGATATCTTTGTCAAGAGTGTTTTCAATTGTATTTTTGTTGGGGGTTGTTCCTATGCTGTCTTTGTCCGGAGTGTTTTTTGTAAGCTTTTTTTTTGGAGGGCGGGGGGTGTTTTTGTACTTTTTAGGTTTTGCCTAGCGTGGCTGCGCACATGCGCAGCTCGCTCGGCGAGATTTATTGTCCGTGAGAAGTTTCAGAAGGGGACTCGAAGCCCCGCCCCTCATTTCCATTGGGTAGCGTCAGCGTTTATGGTAAACGCTGGCTTCCCATTGGAAAGGAGGGTTTTTTGTTGCTTCCCTTTGGCTTTTTTGTCCGGCCCACCCGGACTGGATCGCCTGCATTACGGCTGTCGTGACGAAGTTTCTTATCAGAAGCTTCGTCACGCTGCCTTGCACGCGCCAGTCCGGCTCTCTGATTGGGCCGGACAAAAAAGGAGACATGGCGCCGCGTGTTTATTTTTGCATCTCGCTTTCACTTTAAAGTGAAAGCGCGATGCAAAAATAAACAGCGGCTGCCTGGCGAGCGCTTGTTTTTTCTTAATTTGGCGCTTGTTGGAAGATGGCGGAAAATTTAAAAGGTAAGTGGAGCAGCATGGGGAGCAAAACTGTCACTAAGTATAATAAAAGAATATATGCGGCACAGTGTGTGGTCAGTTGTACAGTCGCAAGCTGTTTCTGGAACGCTCCAAACTCGGGCCGTTGTGAGGAAGTTGAAACCAGCCTCGTTCCCTACTCGACGATCGTAGAGTCGGATCCGAGCCGCGCTCTATTGGAAGCTGGAGGGTGGCATTCCCGGTGGCAGCTGTTCAACCACAGCTTTAATGTAGGCAGCCCGTGGCGGTTGCGCTGAATTGGGTATTTCTGAGACAGAGGGGTGGCGGGAAAGCCGTAACGCTGCTTCTGGTGGGTCAGCATGTCCCTCATTGAGTGGGGTATTCTAACCCCCTCGGGTTATTTACAACCTCGGCCGTTTCCGGACGGCTGGGCTTCTCGCACACGGTTCTCACGGCTTCTGTAGCCAATCTGTTTTCCGCGTTTGCCGTTCATTTTTTCAAAATTTTACTTAGGATATGCAGACTGAAGGGCCCAACTTTATACCTTCTTGAAATGTCCCTTACCGGACTTTTTAAAAAACGCTCTTCAACGAGAGAGGCAGCTTTATGTATTATCTCCAGGAGTGACCGGCCATCGTTACTGCTAGTGACGATCCTGGAGTTTAAACGGCCTTCCTTCCCTGTAGTAGCCGAGAAACCTCCAGGCTCATGTGGCGCTTCCTTGCTTAACACATTAATTTACCTCAGTTCGATGGACCAGGGACCCCGTGTGAAGGGTTGAGCGTGGTCAGGCTCTAGTTAACTTGTGTGTCTCCTCGGGCCACCTACAGTGTAAGCCTGAGGAGGGCTTTAAAGCGAACGCGCTGTTGCTTGTGGCTTTCGTGAATTGCTGTAAAATCTTGCGTCATGCTACTATTAGCCACATCGTCATGTTGAGCTTCTGCATCCATAGCAACAATAACTTAAAATGTTAGCCTGTCGTTAGTCTTGTTCTTCGTATCTTATGATCAGATAACGGCACAGTCATATCCAAATAACTTGGCTTACGTGGTTTCGGTACCTTAATGTTTGCGTTACCCAGTGTTTCTGCTCCTGAAGCGCACTGTTCCTGCTTCAGTATTTTTTTGGGTTGTTTAAACTCTCCACATTGAACCAAGTGTCAATCGGATGACCAGTCTGGTGATTTAATTGAAGGGTCACGCTCTCTTCACATTTCTATTGCTTCCTTAAATATTTTCTAGTAACTGCTTTTAGTACTACTTGATTTTTGATTCTCCTTTCTCGCACTTTACTGCATCTGATTATGGTTGTCTCGCGAGCTTTCAGGCTTATGTTCTAATTTGAGTTATTGGGCAGCTTAATTCCAGCGCCATTGGAGTTATGCAATGTTGCCGCGTTTTCTGCACGCTTATGGATTTGCAGCATAAACGCCTTCCGCATAGCTTGCAGATCTTAACAAAAAGTTGTTTGTAGCTCAAACTGATCAAAAGTTTCATAAAACGATACCACACGTTGCAGTGGATTAGGAGGCCTTTTGTCACGAAGAGGCAGCTCACCTTTTGTTTGTTTGCTGTATTTAGTTGATAATAATGGAATGAAACATTTCCCCATACAGAGTTGACTTGTGTAATGGTGACATAATAAAATAAGAAATGTGCTGTATACTTTACCTTTTCTTGCTGTGTAATTTAGTCGGCCCTACTGCATGATTTGGTCCTTTCCTGAGGCATGATTCCATTGACCTTCCTTAATAACCATAAAACATGTACATGTTCACGCAAAGCTGGGAAAGTATGATAGGAATAGATTTCGTCCCTTACTTATAATCTTTAAAAAGGAGCAAATAGCCAGCATAAAGTCTATTGTAGATAGTTGAAAAGAAATTGAAATGCCCTCCCAGCAGCACAGCATCTAGAAGTATAGATATGGATAACAAATCTATCTGCATCCTATTTTGGACCTTTCATTAATGGGCGAAATCATTGGTCAGGACACTCGTACTACATTATTTCGCTACTTCGGTGTTTAGTGCAAAATCAAACGTCAAATTTACAGCAAGGACAGTGTAGGTGTATAAATGAAACACCACTATTGCATCCAATACACATAAAGTGGAAGTTTATCATAAATGCAGAAGCCCACACCCCGTAGGTCCAGCCTCCAGGGAATCCAAACTGCAACTGGCTCAGGAGTGGTTTGATGCCATGGAGAATGCATGTGAGAGCTTGAATCAATAGTTAAACTCTTACAGATGTAAACAACACACTAGACGCTGTTGCGAGGGACAGAATGTAAAGGGGCACACAAAGCATGAACACTAACAAAGGACTATGTGGAGAAACATGCTATCACTACAACATCTTCACCTTCATAATTAATAAACGGAAGAATTTCAGTGTATATAAAATCCTTGTACTTCGAATGCATGGAGACAATGCGAGATCTCTTACCATCTCTAACCGGTTCGGTATCACTACCTGGCTCACATTGATGCAAGACTTTCACTTGAAATACCTGTTGAAGTAGGCTCTGGTTTCTCGTGGAGCTACACTTCAAATGCAACATAGCGCTTCGAGGCGGCATTACAACACTGTATAAACAGTTAGAAATAAGTGCGTTAAACAGTTTTCTACGCCGAAGGCAGTAACCAGTCCGCCTTTGGTGACCTTTGCAGCACCTAGCAGCTGCCTCCCCGTCTGCGCCTATGTGAAGTTTTTTTGCACAGAAGGAGTTGTTTTTCACCTCAGATTCAACCCCAGCAAGGATGGAACTTTTATGAGGATTTTTCTCCGCAAGTTCAGCTCGTGCAGAGATTTTCTATGCAAAATGCCACTGTGCATCAAAAGAAAATATTGAGCCAAATTTACAGAGGGTTGTTCGGGTCCTCACCCGGCGCTGTACAGTTTTACACGCCCGTGTTTACCCATGCATCCTTTACCCATGCATCCTTTACCCATGCATCCTTTACCTATGCATGCATCCTTCACCGTTGTATCCTTCACCTTTGTGTCCTTTACCCTTGCGTCCTTTACCCTTGCGTCCTTTACCCTTGCGTCCTTTACCCTTGCGTCCTTTACCCTTGCGTCCTTCACCCTTGCGTCCTTCACCCTTGCGTCCTTCACCCTTGCGTCCTTCACCCTTGCGTCCTTCACCCTTGCGTCCTTCACCCTTGCGTCCTTCACCCTTGCGTCCTTCACCCTTGCGTCCTTCACCCTTGCGTCCTTCACCCTTGCGTCCTTCACCCTTGCGTCCTTTACCCATGCTTCCTATGCATGCATCCTTCACCTTTGCATCCTTTATCCATGCTTCCTTTACCCATTCATCCTATGCATGCATCCTTCACCTTTGCATCCTTCACCTTTGCATCCTTCACCTTTGCATCCTTCACCTTTGCATCCTTCACACCTTTGCATCCTTCACACCTTTGCATCCTTTACACATGCATCCTTTACACATATATGTAAATGTAAGTCCGTTTTTATATAGCGCAGCTACTCACCCTTACGGGTCTCAAGGCGCTGGGGGCCGTAGTGGAAATTAAGTGAGCTATTGCCCAGAGTCACATGGTGCTGAGCTGAGCTGCCGCCGGAGCCGGGGATCGAACCGTGAACCCTGTGCTCCGAAGTCAGCTGCCCTGGCCGCTGCACCACACCTCTCCACATGCATCCTTTACACATGCATCCTTTACACATGCATCCTTTACACATGCATCCTTTACCCATGCATCCTTTACCCATGCATCCTTTACCCATGCATCCTTTAATCCTTTACCCATGCATCCTTTACCCATGCATCCTTTACCCATGCATCCTTTACCCATGCATCCTTTACCCCAATCTCTGTCTTGGACCCCTCCCATCTCTCCTTGTCCTCTCAGGAGCCCCGAGGCTGTGAACCAGCAGGAGCGGTTGCAGGCCATAGCGGTGAGTACTCCTCCTCGTCCCCTGCCCACGGTCACACGCGGCTGTCGGCCGTCACAGTGTGCATGTGTGTTAACCAGTCTCTTGTACCAACACAGACACTCAGTGGCAGAGCAGTTTCTTGTGCGTGTATAGGCACTCTGTTTTTATAATAATTCTTATGTCACAATTCAAAGCTACTAATTTTATATATGGACATAGTTAGTTGAAAGTACTTGTGGTACTGTCTTCCATGCAATGCATTATGGGTAGGGTGGATTTATCATATCCTCTGCAGGGTGCAGTACCATAAGTGGCCAAAGAGGTCCCCTGGGACCCCTTTTGGCCACATATGGTACTGCATCCTGTAACATGGCTAGGTAAAAAAACATTGGTATTTATAATGCCAATAACTCCAACTTTACAGGGTGCAGTACCATATGTGGGCAAAAGAGGGCCCATGGGACCTCTTTTTGCCACATAAGGTACTGCACCCTGCAACATGGCTAGGTAAAACAAGCATTTGCAATGCAATAGGTCTCGCATTTACGCAAGTTTGAGCTATTGACATTGCAAATAACAATGCCTTTTATTTTTGTTTTCGTTTTTAAAACATAAATAACAGGCATTGTCATTTACAATGCCAATAGCTTAAACTCGCGTAAATGCGAGACCTGTTGCATTGCAAATGCTTGTTGTTTTCAGTTAAAGGTTTTGGTATGGATTCCTGGCTGGCTGCTTTCATTCTTATCCCCACCTCTTTTTAGGTCTCGCATGGCGTTGCAGGGCAGAGCCCTGCTCCGCCTCCGCAAGAGATTTTGTAGGAGAGGATTTTCAGAAGAGGGCTTTAAGCCCCGCCCCTCATTTCCATTGGCTGGCGTCACCGTTTATGCTAAACGGTGGCCAGCCTTTGGAAATGAGCTATGTATGTTACCTCCCTTTGTCTTTTTGTGCCGGCCCACTTGGACTGGCTCTCCTGCTTTCCTTCTGTCGTAAGCGATTTCTTATCTTTATGGGGCCATGTGACACATGGCCCCATAAAGACAATAGATCGAGGCTTGTTCCCACTTGTTAGTTGGGAAATGTAAGATTCACACACCCTGATTCTCACAGACTAAGCTCCGCCCCTGAGCCCAGGCGTGCTCCCTTGAAGCTCCCAGCCCAGACAACAACTATTTACAGACCTTTCTTCTCCTCAGAAATTGACGGGGAATAAGGCGGAAGTGAGACCAACACGCCTGGATTTCTAGGCGACTCTCGGAGGATTTAATCATAGCTCGCGTTAGGATCGTCGTCTCCTGTGGTCAGTACCTTCCTGCAATAAAAATAGTTTCCGCTGTTCCTTCACTCCTGCAGACCTCCTATTCGGAAGTTTTCTTAATTTAAACACGGTAATCACCAGCCTCCTACCAGAGGCACAGTTCGCTCTATTTCAGTCGGGTCTGTTCATTTCCCCTGCGCACTTAAAAGATGCCTCCGCGTGGGGGTGCGTGCGTTTGTTTTTATAAGTTGTTTAAGACAAGGTGGTATGGGGCGGTTTGCTTGTCAGGCCAATTCGAAGCGAATTAAGTAGAATATAGTCCCATTATTGGCAACACACCCCACCCACACCACAACAGAGTATGCATGCATAAATAAATACACAACACAACTTTTGTTTGGGAAAATTAGTGCTGCAGGTTTATTCCATACAAAAGTATGCAATATGGTGGGTTATCTTACGGGCGATCCAAGGGCAGGCAGCTGTACCAACCTATGCTGCCCTGCCCGCCTGATGAGCCAAGCACTGTGGAGTAACCAATCAGCGCTACCCTTATGGGGGTGATCCCCTTACTGGATCACGTGACACATTGGTCCCTATTACTCACGCCCTTTCAGGGCGGAGCGTAGCAAGGCAAGCCCCCGGTTGTTCAGGCCCACAACCGCCCGAAGGACTAACGGGGCGCCGACGTAATTGTTCCGGGACCCTCCCATGAGGCTCCTGGGATTTGGCTCTGGCACCCCTATTGTGCTCTTGCAGAGGTACTCTTCTGTACCCATTTGCTTCCAGATCGCCCTGTAACTCCTCCTGCAACGAGAAAGAAAACATTACAACGTTCTATGTATTTCGCCTGCCAACCCCACGCCGGGTAAGCGGTAGGGTGGGAGACGGCGTGTCCGGCGCAAAGAGGACGCCAAGATGGCCGGGGGAGGCATAAATACCTCCCCACCTCCTCTGCGTGCCGGAAGTGACGCGTCTGGTAGGGGGACTCCTCCTTGAGTCCCGCACATCATTGGGGGTGGGGAAGTGCCCAAATGGCACTAAAGGGGCCGCCCGTTTAGGGTGGCCCCCTGCGAGGGCCGCGGGCAGCCACATAGTCCCATTATTGGCAACACACCCCACCCACACCACAACAGAGTATGCATGCATAAATAAATACACAACACAACTTTTGTTTGGGAAAATTAGTGCTGCAGGTTTATTCCATACAAAAGTATGCAATATGGTGGGTTATCTTACGGGCGATCCAAGGGCAGGCAGCTGTACCAACCTATGCTGCCCTGCCCGCCTGATGAGCCAAGCACTGTGGAGTAACCAATCAGCGCTACCCTTATGGGGGTGATCCCCTTACTGGATCACGTGACACATTGGTCCCTATTACTCACGCCCCTTTCAGGGCGGAGCGTAGCAAGGCAAGCCCCCGGTTGTTCAGGCCCACAACCGCCCGAAGGACTAACGGGGCGCCGACGTAATTGTTCTGGGACCCTCCCATGAGGCTCCTGGGATTTGGCTCTGGCACCCCTATTGTGCTCTTGCAGAGGTACTCTTCTGTACCCATTTGCTTCCAGATCGCCCTGTAACTCCTCCACAGCTCTGGAGGCGGCCCCCGTCGCCTAAAGAGCCCCCCACCAAAACAGCTCCTTTCTCACTGCAACCTGAAATTTCCCGGGCCTCATTCATGTCCAGAGGAACAGATCCAAGCCCACCTGTGCAAGTGCACCCCAACATTGTCAAATTAACCTTTGGTGTTCGCCCGGCATAGCTCATGCCTGATGAAGCCAAAGCCCCTTGTTCTGCAAACTTGCGCATGGAGCGGTCTATCCTTCTCTGGGAATGTACCAGTGCCTCACATGCGCTGCAAGAATGTGATGGCCTCCCAGGAGGGAGCTCTACCCTTAAACATCGCTGTATTACCCTTCAAGCTGATGTGGCTCCCACCTCCTGCAACCTGAAGTTGCAGGCCTTCTAGCAGTTCGTGCTCCCTAACACCTGTTTCCCCAATACCTGGAACAGCAGCACACCTGCTTGAAGACCGCTTCCACAACCAGGCTATATACTCTGGCTATGCGGGCGGGGCATTTCCTGCTCAACTGAAGCAACCCGTAACCCGCCCAGGGAGCAGGGTGCACCTACTTTGTTGAGGTTGACCAGACATGTGCACCGACCTTTGTGATTAATAAACCATGGCGAACAGGACTGATCGCCTAGCGCACACTACTGCAGTACATCAACCATTTGGAGTGACAACTTCGCCACCTGCCAGGCTAGCTTAACTAAAGCTCGATGACAGATGCACACATACCTGCTAACCAGCTGTGACCCTTGATGTTCAACCCAGCTAATGACCTAGTACCTTGATATTCCAGGGAATATTGCCCTCCACAAGATCAAGCCGCCCATGAGCCTATGGCCTACACCTACTGGGCCGAGGTGCATAGTGTGCTCTGGAATTGTCAGTGATGGTGCTCCAAACACATTTCAAACCGCTATTGGAGCCACAGCACACATTCTGGCCTAACCAGCTGGCGCATGCCACCTGAGCTACCATGCCGCTGCGAGATTTTGCTCTTAACGCCAAACTCTTGCGGCTACTGGTGCACATAGTCTGTAGGTCTTGCCTCCACTCTATTTATGCCGATACCTGCAATGTACCCTCTGCCCCTGTATGGGCGGGAAAATACCCGTAACATTGCAAATCCCCTGCACTCACAGTCTCGGGCAGTCAGGAGGGGAAGAGAGGTCCAAGAATTGGTTCTGCTATCTTGCTTGGCCACCTAGCCCGCAAGCACCCTCGTCTGACAGCACCCTATCTGCTGTGTCGCCCGTGCAATGTCCGCGCCCTGGCGCAGGACGTCCCGATCGACACCTCTTCTAACAGACTGCCTTCAGGAAGCTGGAGTGAACGGTTGTATGTTGTGCACTGACCATAAAACCTAGGTTTGCTTTGAGAGGGATCAATTTGTTGCACTCAACTAGTGGCAACGTGCAGTTCTATAGCATTCTACCCTGCAGGGTGTGCCTGGATGATCCTAGACACCCCTTGTGAGCCAACCTGCTTTGACCCAAGATGCAAGGCACTACACCCGGTACACTAGGTTATCCCGAACTAAATTGCCCTCCCCGGAATCGTGTGTAAAGGTACCCGGTCCCTGAATTACTTCCTGATAGTCTATGTGTCACGCCATGCTCCATTTTATTCCTTGTTCAAAGCAGTGAACTCGCTCACCCACGAGACCTGCTAGAAGCAAGTTTAGTGTAGCCTGTACATGGAATTAAATTCCCCGCCAACTGCACAGAGGGCAAGCCACACGCACTGCTACTGATGGCTGACTAATTGGCCCTTGGAGGCCGTGGCAGTACTGCCCGGTCGGCAAGTACGCCCACGGTACAGTTGTAATTTAATACCTCCTGCCGCTGACAACTGCAGGTGCCTAATACCGGGCTGTGTGTATGCAGCCCAGGAAGCCTAAAAATAGGCTTGGTGTGGATGGGTAGTTAGCAATGCCTGGCAATAAGTGTAATGCCTTTGACAAACCTCTCCTGACTGGCATCTATGCCATTCTTAAACATTCACGGTTTTGCCACATGTCACCCTTCTGGTTGGTGATATGGAACCTCCTACCCAGCATAAGCGGACAGTCTCGCGTTGCCGTCACACCACCTGTGTATCTTGAATCACCCTCCTGTGTCACCTAACCTCGGTTCTAGAGTGCACTTAATCCACGCCGTTGACCAGAATTTCACAGGCCTCTTTGATTGCTAGACCCTGGAGAACACATTGATGGAGTCAATTCTGGTTTGAAACAATATATATGCATTGTGCCCTCTATTGGAGACAACTCAACACAACAGACAAGTAGACCCTGACTTCTTTGTGTTCTAGTGCTAGATTTGGGAAGAGTCTTGCCTTCACTTGCTGCTCCCTGGGAAACACACAATGCCCGTGCTCTGGCTACAACTCAGCGATGCCCTCGTGTGGCAATGAACCCCTGGTCAAATAAGAGTGCCACTCCAACTAATAAAACTTACACCTTGACCATGGGTGGGTGGAGTCTAGCTCTCCCCAAACTTCTGCTGTTGAAACCCACGGACTCACCTCCTGTCAGTTCAAATTAGTAATTCCTGTCACTGACCACCACAAGGGGCTCCTACTGGGCTGAGTAAGTGAGGCCCAGGGTGACCTTGACGATCGGCTTGGTGTGGATGGGTGCTAACATTACCTGGCTGAAGTGCAATCCCTTTGACAAACACTCCTGCCAAGATGTGCCACTCAGGTAGAAGCAAGAGTTATCCAGCCCACCTTACTTCCTGTCCCAGTTATCTGAGTAACTTGTGAAAGATGCACATTTGAAATGGTAGCGGATACTGTAACTTACGCCTGCAAATGCTCTGCACAGAGCAGCCCGCTAGACAATGGCTTCCATCGAAAGGCGGTGCCAACAGACCTCCTAGCTCTAAAGGCGGTACCTCTGAGTAGGGCTCTACTCTAACAA
Source organism: Calotriton arnoldi (assembly GCA_963921515.1). Taxonomy (NCBI): domain Eukaryota; kingdom Metazoa; phylum Chordata; class Amphibia; order Caudata; family Salamandridae; genus Calotriton; species Calotriton arnoldi. The sequence continues at coordinate 5,213,284 of CAWUFW010000196.1, read as the reverse complement.
GTGCCCCATGCATCGGATACCGCCTCCGGCTGCAAGCCGCTCGGTGCTACTGATGCCTTGGCGCTTCATGCCCCACAGCCAGCTCACCCTGCTACAATGCGCTCGTGACTGGGCCTCAAAAGTGCGGCGAAAGCGCGAGACTTCCTAGCCTGACCTTGGCTCTTCACCAGGCTCCCTCGCAAGAGCCATCCACAACCTTGTGGCCTAAAACATTCGCCCTGTGGGGCGGATGCGAATTGACTGCAACCACTCCTAGGCGTTCTCTACCCATGTTGTAAATGGAGTTTCAGGTAGGCTAGGGTATGCACCTAAGCCTGGCCGAAGCCACCCCTCTAGTCAGGGGAAGGGGTGCACACTTATGCTGACTCCTGCCCACCCCATAGGTGGCTAGGCAGAGACTGGCTATCCCAGAGGCAGTTTAAATTTGATGTGCCATATGCACTCCCACATTGGCACCTGCAGCAGAGATTCCATACCAGGCAAATCTAAATACCCTGCGTATCGTCCACCCAAGAGAGACTTAGTACCATCTGCCCCTATTACTCTGTGCTACCAAACCTTATCATGACCTCACCGGTATTATATAACTCACTAGGTCGATCGGGCCACCGTCCTACAGCTCAGATAGCACAACCCCGTAGTTGTTGGCAGCAACTGTACTTCGCATAACAGCACAGAGTAAAATAAAAATTGTGCTTCCCCCCCCCTTGGGCCGGTAACTAACATCCAACAAGTCAGAACCTGGTCATGAGATCCCAGGGTCCTAGAGTAAAACAAAGGTTGAAGCAATGGGAGCCTGAGGCCTAAAGCAACGGGTGTCTTTGTGTACTGGAAACATTACTTAGCCACGCAAAGAACCATGGACATCCCCTAACTGCGAGTCACCAGATTGTCAAAGAAATATTGATGGATTTGAGACCTATGCGCCATCCAAACTACTTAATTAAATTTGGCGTGCATAGTTCTTTGCAAGAAAAGCATTGACTGACCCGCTCAAAGTGAACCTTTTAACAAACCTCCTATACAAAAGTATATCATGTAAACAAGGGAGAGCTCGTCCAGGATCTGAACCCGGGACCTCTCGCACCCAAAGCGAGAATCCTACCCCTAGACCAACCAGCCAGCTAGACCAACCAGCCCTTTCTTGAATACTGGGGATGCCCGATAATGCACAAGTAAACTACCCCCTCCCATCAAGTTGGGTTGTACCGTACATAGTAAGGGTTCAGTGGGCTAGATACTCTCCTGAGGCCCCCATGCCACTGCACTTCCGGCACTGATGAAAGCTTTGTCAGTTTGGCAGTGTCAACTTTGTTGCCTGCGCCACCCTACAGCCCCATGGAAATGGTGCTGAACTCTCGCTTACTACACTGCGGAGTGAGCCCACTGTATTCACCAGTTCTTCACGAATTCCGCTTCTGACTAATTGGAAACACGTTCACCCAATGGTATCTTGGCGCTGCATCATGTTTGTTACTCAACTCCATGGTACTCGTTTTATCGATCTCAGAAGGATAAATGCTGAGTGGACCTACCAGAATCAGAACTTGTGACCCAGAGGTTGAAACAAGCCACTTTCTGTTCCGCCGCTCCCCAGGTCTGTGAATAGTCTCCCAGGGCCAACATCTGGCACTTTAACCCTTACTTGGATAGGCCAGAGCCAGAAACCCAGATCTAGAAGGCCCGCCAACCGGCTGACCACTTCCAACACCAGAGTGTCACGCAGCCACTCCGTAGCCTGGATGCTAAACCAGGCATAGATGTATCGGAAGACCCATATCTTGGCGCCTGCCTGCCACAAATTTCGCTGCATGTCCTAGTCTGTAAAAACACGGGCGCAGGGTAGCCTGCCCAGCTAAGCCCACGAAGAAATTGCAAGACACCTCCAGCCAATGCCTGGCCAGCAAACACTACAGGCCACCTCAGCCCCGTTACCGTACCTCTCGTTGCAGTCGTTGCGTGAACCCAAGTCCAAAAACATGCCAACACAGGTTTGCCCCCAAATGGCAGTTCAATTCCCGATGGAAAACATGAGACTGGTGACAAGAGAAACACCACGCCCCGCAACACTTACTTCCATGTAATGCCCACCGCGATGGATCGCCCAAGTCCCCTGTTGCCCAAGCTACCGGGCTGCATTTGTTGCATCACATTGTTACGCTGAAAGGCACATGTCACACATGGCTATCTACAACCTTGGCTGCCATGTAAAGTTATTGTAACTGTAACTCACAGTAGTACACTTGTATCCTGCTATGCTATGCATACAGTTTCCCATTGCAATCAAATTAGTAATCCGTAGCTGCATGGATGAAATAGTTGTCATTGTAATCAACATGTAATCCCAGGTCGGACACGTGTTCGCCGGCCCTGCAATGTGGCCAAACTAAAGCAGCCGCCATTTGAAACCGCAAATGCGATGTCCACCTTGCTCTGAGGGGAGAAAACCGGCTCCTGCCGGCTTGCGCCGCACACTGAGCACGCCACTCCTGCACCGCGGTGCCTTCGCGAGCTGCCCCCCAAGCAGTAGCTGCACCTAAGATTGAGCAGGTCTGGAGCCCCTGTACCGGGTGCACTGCTCTCCACTGCCCGTGAAATGCGCTCGCTGTGTACACTAGCTGCACCAAGTGGCCTCCTTCTACCAAGGAGCCCATCCCCGTTTAGAGTGGAGGGCCAGAATCCCCGAGAATGCCAATCAACCAAATACAGTCTCCAAATACATCATTTTTATCCCCATAAATATAGGGCAGCTAACCCAGCCTCTACGTCCTGTAATAAGTGTATTCCTCTTTCACTCCCCTTGTGGCCGACAGCAAATAACGCTGACCCTGCGCACTCATTCCTAAGTAACCAAAGCCTTAATCCTGCCCAGCTCCCCGACATCGGGCTCCCATACCGCAAGGTCGGAGCCAAAACAATTCTGTAAGGGATTCCCACCCGAAGCAGTATACAGCTCATAGGGGGTCGGGACGACCCAGGACAGGCGGGCGGCGTGTCTGGTACAAAGACAGGCAGCAGCCGTGAGGAACTCAGAAAAGGAAAAATAACGGTCACTCTACCCGAGACCTACAATGGCAATTCCAAGCCTGCCATCTTAAAGAAATCACGCTAGTTCTGCCTTAAAGAATGACCTGAGAACCACCTCCTCCCGGCCCTGCACCAGTAATGCAGTTGTAGTGTAAGCTGCATCGGGGATATTACTGTGAGAAGCCATAACAAAAGCATCCCCAGCTCCGAGGCACTGCAAGAAAGCGTGATGAGCACCTTAGATTCCCTTGTCTTTAAGCCCCGAGGCCTTACTATGATGAGCCGTTCTCCTCAATGCATGTTAGGCCCAGCCGGGAGCGCAGCACCACGCGCTCAGGCCGCATTAACTACTCTTGGCACCTTTGCTTTTCCCAGGTCATCCGAACTTACCATGGAAATACTCAAGAGAAAACCCTTATGGTTTGATGCCTGCACGTGCTAGGGCTGCTAACTCCTCTTTTAATCGGAGGTTGATTCTCCCTCGTAAAACCACGCGGCATGCCCCTGAGCCGTCCTGCCTGCTGGGAGATATATGAAAGGTGCTCTTGTCAGAGCACTTTTTTCAGAATTCCCCGTTGCCGCACCTGTGCAAAACACGAAGAACAACTAAAAGTGTTCTGTGAAGATGACCCGGAGGCCATCTGTGTGGTCTGCAGCGTGTCACGTGATCACAAGCAGCACACGATGCTTCCTATTCTAGAAGCAGCCCAGGAGTATAAGGTATGTCTGCTATAGAGCTGGTACGGAAAACCAGGCTAATCAAATTCGAGACGCTGCCCAGGAGCGCAAGTTGCATGAGCTGGAGATGTGGGTTGGATAGGGGCGGGCCCAGGCTCACACTGTTACCCAATCGATATCCCTACAGGGGCTGCTGTAGACTACAAGGTAAGAGTTACTTATTCGGTGGCGACTGGAGGATTTTAAATACTGTGGCGAAGTGCTGCGAGCCAGCGAAATTCAGAGAGGTTGTGCGGGGATATTCCCATATGCCTTTCCCTCCGTGAGGAACATTTTGAAACACATTCACATTACGGGTTTTACTGCATGCTGCCGGTCACGGAGAAATTTGTATTTCATAGTAACGTGTAGCAGTTGCACAGCGTGCCTATATTTCACCTAGACATAACTGCACACACATACAAGTGTGCACTGCCCTCAGAGCAATTAAGATCACAGTAGAAACTTGAATCTGTGTACAAAACGTTCTGCAGCTCTCTTGTCTATTCCGCTACTCAGTGGAGATCAAGGCCAGAATCAGTCACGCAAGCTCCCCTACTGAAGATTTTAAGCAGCACCGAACTGCCCACACAGAAGTCACACTCTCCTGGGGGTGGAGGTAAATTGAAGAGCCCAGAGGTAGTAGGTGCCGACTGGCGCAGGAACTCGGACCCGTGTCCCTGCCATTGAAGGAGCATCCCTTGCCGCTTGAACCATATTTGGGGAGCCCGCCGATTAGAGGTTGTCCCCAACCCTCAACCCCGAATCACAGCGCTGCCCCCTCACAGCCCTGTGCAGCAGCTGCATCTGAGGCCGTGATGCGAGTGACCCGACCAGCCACGAGGCCGGGGACTGCGAAAAGGGGGGGTGGAGGAGGGGGGTATAGGTATGCAGTGCGACCGGAGCAGCATTACCAACAACGCCTGCTAGCCACCCCTAATACCCCCCCTTCACAACCCACGCCCGGCGCTGATGAGACGGACACTGCAGACGAGAAAAGAAGGCCAGGGCGTGAGCTACCGCAAATGCCGCGGCATGAAGGCTCCAGACCCAAGCCACCCGCCTGACGCGTGCCCCCCCATGGATAAAGTTGCAGTGTGGACATCGTGGGGCGCCGGACAGGGCCTTGCGCCCCTGCGCTCACCTTATTACCCGCGATCTCTACCACTCGACCCCGTTATCTTCATAGACGAAAGTCTGGAGCCAAAGTCCAGTGCGCAAGGGCCCAGCTGGCCACTCTACCGGAGGAGGGGTTCGCGGCGCCCGTTGCGCACCAACCCCCACGATCCGCGTTCAAGCATGGCACGCCGCTCTGAGGCGGGAGCCTGGCCAGACTCCTGGCCCTCCAACGCCCCTGTGCACCCTGGGCCGACCCGAAGCCGGGCCCTGCCCAAGGCCGCATGAACTGACCAAGTGGCCTCAGCTGTGGCTGCCGGCCAGAGCGTGCCTGGAGCAGCCCCAACCCCCCCCTCGCCCTCAGGCGGACAGAAGCCTCAGCGATGGCCAGGCTAGGCAAACCAGCCTGGGGGGCTGCCCCCTTAGTGGGGATGTAGAGAGGGGGGGGGTTGACTCACCGCACACTCCAGGCGATCTCGGCACGGGTCACAGCGGCACACACCCTCACGGCGTGTCCGGCGCAAAGAGGACGCCAAGATGGCCGGGGGGAGGCATAAATACCTCCCCACCTCCTCTGCGTGCCGGAAGTGACGCGTCTGGTAGGGGGACTCCTCCTTGAGTCCCGCACATCATTGGGGGGTGGGGAAGTGCCCAAATGGCACTAAAGGGGCCGCCCGTTTAGGGTGGCCCCCTGCGGGGGCCGCGGGCAGCCACATACCCTTTGTTTATATCACCTAACATGGAGAGGCACTGTTTAAAGGCAATAGTGTGAGGTCTGTGTACAACTTAAAAGCTAGACGGGCCACTGGAATTTTGCGGTGGGTGGATGACCAAATTATGCGGCATGGATGATTAAACTATGCAGCAAGGAAAGAAAAATTATGCAGCGTAATGCTGCACATTTTGTGACATTATTACTTTATTATTTTTCATCTTTACACGTGGTAATACTGTCAGGTAAACGATTTTACTTCACCGGAGCCAGTTTAGCACCCAAATACAGCAGAAATAAGCAACTAAAAGATGGCCTGTCATCGTTTGGGAAGGGCCTTCCACGATGCAGGAACACGGGTGGCCATGTTTTTAGTAACTTTTCATCCGTTTGAGCTAGAAGGACTAGAATACGTTTTTTTGTTAAAATAAGATTATGCGGGTGATGATGGATTATGTGGCAATTCGCAGAGCCATAATTATAGGGAAAACCTTACTTATGCACAATTGTATAATTCTACTGGCCCTTGATATTAGACATGCTGATACACGCGGGCTGTTCACCTTTCTAAGGTCGATACACCAAGTGCCGTATAGTTGAGAAAAGTGTCCAACTGTTTATTTTTTTTTTTACCGCAATACGAAATATAATGTTAGTGATAGCAAAATAAATTAACAGTGATGGCACCATATCAGTAAATGTTTAATTGCTTTATGATGAAGCCTGCCTTAGATTTGTATTGTTCTAAAGTTCAAAATAAATGTGTGTCCACGCTTATTACTTTGCATGTACAAAGGCTTTCGCTTTCGAAGACACTTTGAATATACTAGAGTCACTGAGTGTTACGCGGCTGAGCCAGCCACCATTTCGTCTGCTCATTTGCTGATTCCAGAGGAGACTGGCGCGAAAGATAATAAGGTCTCGAGACTAGGTTAGAGGTAATGGATGACGCTGTGCCTGGGTCGTGCTATCCACTGCAGGACATTTGAGCGCCTAACACTCTGCCCTTCTTCACCTGTGCTGTCCCTTTCTGGAACTTTCTCTGAATGTAATGTTTGTAAAGACTTTCTCGCCAGTCAAACGTGAAGCGCTCTGAAACGGCTCTTTTTTTGTTTACATGTGGGTCTATTGCATTAATTTGTAACTTGCTGCGTTGTTTTATCGTGGGGTTTTCTCGGTAGAATATTTGCCTCTGTCTGTGCTCCATCCTTAATCCGTTTAACCCCCGTGTGAACGTTAGGGGTCTGGAAGTTGAGCTGACAGGATTGTCTTTCAACTTCACAGCTCTATAGCGAGATCTGTCGGGACAATCAATGCGCGTGGGGGGAGCCGAGGAGGTGCGAGTGGATTTACCTGAGGAGGCGGGAGGGACGAAGCGACAGAAAAATAAACAGGATTGTGGGTTTGTGTGACCACAAGAGGGGTGAGCACACGCGAGTGTGCGGCTCGTATTGTTTGCTAGTGACAGGGGAGCCTGATTTAGACTGTGGCCTTCTTGGCTTTATTGGAGGAAGAGATTACACAATGGGGGTTCGAGCCTCACGGCTCAACATCCTGTGATTCAAAAATGAATATACCAGGCCTTGTGTAATGTAACTGGTGCTCATGTAAAGCGCTCTAAGTTTGCGCTATATAAAACTGAAAAATGGGTCTCTTTGAAGTTATATCAAAGGCAGTGACGGGTTGTATTATTGCAGAGTTGACGTTTTTTTGTTTTCACCCCGAGTGTAACAAGCATTTGCAATACAATAGGTCTCGCATTTGCGAAATTTTAAGCTATTGGCATTCTAAATGACAATGCCTTTTATCTGTTTTTAAAACCAACACATAGATAAAAGGTTTGTCATTTACAATACCAGTAGCTCAAAGTCTCGCAAATGCGAGACCTATTGCATTGCAAATGCTTGTTTCTTTTGTCAGGAGTGTTTGTGGGGATTTCTTTGACAGGAGTGTTTGCGAGGGCTTAATTAGCGTCCATGTTTGTGAGGTGCCGTCATAATCTGTAATGCATGATCTGGGCTTGCATGTTTCTGGTGGTGTTTCTGGGAGAGATGTGCGTGGGATGGCGGTTCCGCGGAGGACTGGGTTTCTGATGGAGATTCTCAGCGCCCCCTGGTCCCGGAGCATCTCCGTCCCGTCACCCCGGCCTGGGAGCAGATCAGATGTCTGGAATGCGCGCCTGGAGCCGGGCGTGTCCTGGCAGGGGCCCTGTGAGGCAGGTGAGGCGTGAGCGCCCCTCCCTTCCTCAGCGAGTCTGCTGATGCACCCCAATACTGGGACTCCACGCAGCTCTGTCCAGGCAGGCACCCTAGTCGTCACCTGCACCACTGCCTGCAGCACTGGGTCAGCGCACACCTCTACCGAGGCCCCCAGTCCTGCTGGTGTTACGGACCCAGCGACGCTGTAAGTCTGGCGTCTTGTGTCTCTGCGAGGCCCCCCTTTTCTCTCTGTGACTTTATTTTTCGTTACGGGTTAGTTGATGTTTGCAAGGCATTCACGCTCTCTCGAATGCCTCCCTCTCTGCTCCGTGCTGACGAGGCACCGTGTGTGAGCTGTCCTCACCAGACGAGCCTCCGCGGCTTTGGGTCCTTTCCTCGGTCCTCACAGGCATGTCCTACTTTGAGGCCACGTATCTTCCCGTGTCTGTGTGAGGACAAGGCGCCTCCTCCTCGCAATAGGCCGGTCTGGGTGAAGACACCCGTTTTAAGGAGCTCTGGCCGCCTCAGAGGTCTGCCTAGGTGATGCCATACAGCCATCTCTCTCTCGAGTTTCGTTTCCTCACTCCCAATTGCGCCTGGCTATGTCTCATGCACCGTCTGCTACTGTTCTCTAATCCACTCTTCAAAGTTAACCGCGCCTGCGTGGGAGGTGCCTCCGCAGAGCAGGCAGGAGACGCCCCGGCCCAGCCTGCCTTGTTTATGTGCTCCCTTGAAGGGAGGGAGAAAAAGCAAGGACCAGACCTGCAGCCACCTGTCCAGGTGTGTTTGGAGCCAGGTGCAAACGGAGCTGTTGGCATAAGGTGCAGCTCCCATGATGAGATTGCAAGATCAGTGGCCGCAGCAATGAGATCATAGAGTTTATAACAAAAAATGATTACAAAAGCAAACTGTTTGATACCACTGACGAATTCTGTTGCGTCCTTTTGGCCACAAAGGCTTTCCAGTTGTGAAACGGCCTTCCTATTTGTGAGACTCATTTACACACTATTGAACATTTACGTGCACGAGCTCCCCATTAAAGACACTGGGTCTGTCTAGGATGGCCAGGAATGAGGCTGGCGGACGTCATGTACTTGCTTATCATGCTCTGCACGAAACGTCCTGCAAAGCTGCTGGAGGAAAATCTTCCTTGGTACCCAGCAAAGCTCCTTTCGGCTTGTACCAGGCTTGATCCGTCTGCACACAAACTGTTTTGCCAATTTTTTGGAGAGTTAGAGTTGAGGAACGTCAAGCTGAGGAGACACTTGAAGGCCAGGCATGCCAGTTGGAACTGGACATAGTGTGCCACCAGTAGCCAAAACTGATGACTTCTATGATCTTCCATATGCCCACTTTTCTTCAAACCCTAAATCAAGTGAACTCCCTCGCTCTGTGCTACTTGAAGCCTGCTTAGAAGTTTTATTTAGGAATCCCGCATAGAAGGTGTAGCAGTTATTCTAAATGGAGTTAGTTGCAGATCTAGCAATGATGACATAATGCAGAGGTAAAATCCTGCACAGAGACGATGAGAAATGCAATACTTGTACATTACTGCAGTTTAGAGGTTAAGAGATGCGATCCTTTTAGCGTCACCACCAGTTTTTATTATTTTATGTACATAGTGGTGAATTTTCTCCATTAGTGGAGGAACGATCAGAATCTATAAATAAGGCCATTTCTCTCAAAAGCAAAGATTGCCTGAGTACTGTCAGTGTAGAACTGGAATTTATCTGCTATGCATTTGCAAATCGGAATTATAATTCTTCTGTGGTGCAAATTAGTCTAGCTCCGGCTACAATTGAAATTCGTGCATGGCTAACGGGGGAGACTAAATAGTGGACCATATAATAGTATCCATTAGAGGGAAATGTGGTGACTTATGGAGTATTTAACATTAGTATTGTTTTAGGTGATTGAACAGGGCCTACTCTGGTCGTAGTGCATTAAAAAAATACAGGAACTGTGATCCTCAGTGCAATGAGGGCCAGGTTAGTGAGTAGGGGCTAGGGGTGAAAGATGGGGCTAAAAATAACGAAATATTCTGTAACTATTTTGTTGGTCTTTCACTTTCAGATCACTCCATATAAAATAATGCACACACTTAAAATGTAAAAAAATGCAAGTTCAACTAATCATTGGGAAATACACTATTTTGCCTTATGAAACTACATGGGTTAATATGATAAATGCAGATATATGTGTGTTACCGGAGAGACACAGAACTGAATCTTGGTTGGTGCAGTGGGGTATAGTGGATTTGTGGATTTTTAGCACTATGAGGTCCCAGCCTGTGTCAGAAAGCACTGTGAATGTGTAAATCAGTATTTTAAAATTGCAATACTGTGGCTGTTGTAAAATGAGCAAAAAGAATTAGGTTTAAGATAAAAAACAGTGCTTTGAAAATATAGATTTATACACAAATAAACTACTGGACGATAGCAAACATTTTTTATAAGTGTCTTTGAGTCATCTGAAGCTTCATGATGATAATCAATTAAACTGAAACAGAAATGGTATCCTCCCTTATGGAAACAATAAGGAAACTAGAATAGACCTGTACTCCACCTAAATTAAAGGTGGGGAAAGGCAAAACCTTTTTTTATATATAACCCACACCCACTCTAATAGTGGCATGCTTCATCATCAGGTTCACCCTGACTCCTGGAGTTCAGGGTGGCTCAAACATATTCCAGGAAGCTCTTTGAAGAGAATATATTTTGGGGGTTTTAAATTTAAGAATTACTCATTCACCCCAAGGTATCCCTTTTTTCGCGGGTTGACTGAAAATGGTTATTGCCCCTCATAGTCTTAGTTTTAACTATTCTCAGTCACCCTGCGAATAAAGGGATACCATGGGGTGAATGAGTAATTCTTAAATTTAAAACCCCCAAAATAAACTCTCTTCAAAGAGCTCCCTGGAATATGATCGAGCACACACTGACCTCTAGGAGTCAGGGTGAACCCGATGACGAAGCATGCCACTGTTAGAGTGGGTGAGGGTTGTATATAAAAAAGGTTTTGCCTTTCCCCACCTTTAATTTAGGTGGAGTACAGGTCTATTCCTGTTTCCTTATTATTTCCATAAGAGAGGATACCATTTATGTATCAGGTTATCATATAGGGAGTATGTATTCCCTTTCATTTCACAGTTGAAAGGAACTTTCTACCCTTCAAGGATTAGGAGTCGTTCTCCTGACCCAAAAGTGTTCAAGATAATTAAAGCCTGTACTGGCGCAGGCACCGAAGCATCCTTTACATTTGCTGATTAAACAGTTGCATGCTTTTGCATTTCTTTCAGGCATTCTGGAAAGAAGGCTTGTTTCGTCTTTAGATCTCTGTGCTTCTCTTGGCTCCTCAGCCCAGGAGACCACCCTTCTCTTTCAGCGTAGGCACCTCAACTGTTGACATTAACCATTCTGTCAGTTTTTTTTTTTAAAGCAAAAAGTAGGGTAACTGTTTTTGTTAAATGAAAGTATTGGCCCATTGTTTGGCATAGATCTCGCCCACTGCAAGCTCCATGGGCCTATCTTAACAATGTGGTATCTGCCATTCCTGAAGTCCCTCAAACCACCTACATTTGTGTCCATAGTTTTCTCAACAAGCCAGTTTGGCCAATAGGGCATGGTGGTTCTTGGTGTCAAAGGGCGTGTATGCGTCCAATAGGAACAGGATAGCTACAGCATCTGCATCTACTATCTAGAAGTCATCTTAGGAGTTTAAAAGGGCTGTCCTCTTACCCTGTTCAGCGCATAAACAGGTTGACATACACCTAGACACCATGCCCTTTAGAAAAGATTGTACATAGACAGTTACTGCTTCTCAAACCTTAGCCGAGATGGGCACAGGCTGGAAATAGGCCTCCATATTTAGTACATGAGTGGTGGCACACTGAAAAGTGCAGTAGAGGTGCACCGCTTGATAGTCTGAATATCATATGCCAGACTGGGTGATCAAGGCAAAGAACAGTGATCCTGTTTGTGATGTGTAAATTCTTCCTTGTTTGCTATTTATACAAGTTAATTGGTAGAGTTTCACAAAACACTTACTTTATGCATTCTTAAATGTTCATCCATTCACATAAATGTCACATCTGTTTCAGATGGCTGGGGCCAGGCCCTGTGTCATGCACAGAGGAGTTACTGCTTCCAGGAGAAACCTGTTCATCAAATTTACTACCAGAGGAGTGAACATGTCTGCATGATCTTTTAACAGCTAACCAGCAGTTGGGTCCAGGACTAAATGAGTTGGCTTGACGGGCGCAAGAGGAGGTTCGATGCCATATAAAACCACTGGTGATAATTGCAAATAGGCGCCTTTGTTAGCCTCTTCCTCTAACCTACTCGTGGGGTGGGAATTTTATACAGCCCATTGGCAGGGGGTCCTGTTAAAAAGTTGCTGGGAATTCCTCAGAGACACTTCAAGTCATCAGCTAGTTCTTGCGTGGCATTTAGACAGTCTCAAATTTAAAGATTTTATGGCATTCCAACCATTCAAAAAGGGTATTTTTCAGAGTCTTTTTGCTCACTCAATGTGATCAGTACAATGTTATTTCTGCATAAAGGCAGTGTTTCTTAGTAGCAAGCAGAGATGTAGTGAGAGTTTGTTTTTTACTTGTTTTATTGTTGCAACATACAGCTCCAACCTTGCGTTTTTTCTTGGTTTTCTTTTCTTTTTTTTTTGTTTGTTTTTTAAGATTCAATGTTTACCGAGGTCCATCGTAAGTTTGGAAATTGAATTTCATGAGAGGAAGGTGCAAGGATGTATTACATCATTAACGGCGATCCTACAGGAGTGAAAGGCTATAGTACGTGGGACCTCTGCACAGACTTGGGTCTATACAAGAATCTAACAGAGGGTTGTGAGGATATTTGGGGTGGCAGAGCTTTTGGGATAGTTGTAGATTGTGTGAGTGGCTGGCTTTCTTGCCTTTAAAAGCACGATTTGTTATGGGACAAGGAACCTTGGTGTTAAGTAATCTGACAATACAATACGTATAAAATCCAATAAAGTTATCCTGTGTTGGCACTTTCATGCACTGGTGAAAGCCAAGATCCTCCAAAAATAGGGACACAAGCTTTATTGTGTGGGTCCAATTCAATGTTGGTCCAAATGTTTAAGTCTCTAATTGTAGTTAGAGTAGTGTATTGGGTATACCATTTGGTAATGTCTACGAAAGGTGGAAATTAGTATAAGTTTCTTCCCAGTATGTGGGATATAAACACCAAGGCAGCAGTGGCTTTGGTCAAAAGGGGTTAACTAAATAACGTGAGTTTACAGTGTGCGATGATGGCGGATACCTTAGAAGTCTGATTTCCAATGTGTTGACATCATTAAAATACATTATGGGTTGAGAAATGCAAACGCAAATTTAGAGTCTCTTAATCCTCTCGTCTCTAATACTGCCAGCTGCACCACTGGGTATTGCACCCACCAAACACTCTTGCAGCAACCCACTCCCCTCCCCCACTCTATTTGAAACATGGGTAGGGTCATTGAGACCTCCGGGTGATATGTGCGCTCAATAAATCCCTCTGACTTGACTTAACTAAAGGGCACAAAATGGCTGATTTCTGGAACCTACACTGTTGTATCTAAGCCTCGCTCCAAGCATCCATACCAAGTGCGGTGGGACAGCAATATAAAACACTCAATTCCCTACAAACAGTGGGAAAGTCTTTGGAGGGATAATCTGCTGCTGTTATGAATGGGGCTTTTTGCTGCTACTTTTTTTTATATATTATTAATCATGCGATTGTGCATACTTTTTACTTGTCAGTGGTATCTTTTTTTAATCTGCATGATACTGTTTTTTTTTTTTTTTTTTTATTCCGGGTGCGCTTTTTATTGTGAATGTTTGCCATGATTTTAATTAATCGTGCAAATCGAAATAAACTTAAACTTTGGAGGGATATCACCAAAACACATAGGAGTATCTCCCATAGAGAATCAACCTACAAGGTTATGTTTTAATGGTACCGTACACCTATTAGACTCTCTTGCATGTTTTCCACCACGTCCAAGGTATGCTGGCTCTTCAACCAAGCAACAGGAACATTTTTTTCATATTTGTTTGTCCTGTACTGCTATCTAAACCTATGGTAAAGAAATCTAAGGGCATATCAGAATACCCCACTACACAAATTTTAAGGGTAAGACCCACCAACGTGGAAGGCATGACTTGCGCTGATTGGGCACTGGTTTGCCACATCACTGGAGCTTCAAAGCAACTCATTGCTCTCTTCTGGAAGAAGGTTGAACCCACCCCCAATTGTGGCATGGTCGAATAAGCTTTTGCAGGTACTAGCTATGGAACACATGGTATACAAACTCTCCCATTCCGAAAAGAAATTCACCTGTCTTTGGCAACCACCAATCGGGCGCACCCTAACATTCTGCATAATGTTCTGTAGCTCGCCCATAAAATAGTGCCTGTGGGACACCTGGAGTTACATTGATCCATTTTTTTTTTTTAGGACTTCATGTGTTGCATTGTGTGAATTTGGACAAAGACTTGCTGGGAGTGCAAAGTCACTGTAAGTTGGGAGAGAAAATCGAGACTACCCTTGTGTCATTCCAACTCAACTGATTGTTACCCCTTTCTGTAAGGTAGTTGTCAATTTGATGGTTCCACTAGAAAGCAGAACTGCTAATGGTAAGGAATACATCATGATGGTGTGAAGTGTCGCAAATCTTTTTGGACATTCGTTTTCTAGAAAAGATGATCTGCTCACAAGCGCCAGCAAATCAAGCCTTTCCCCGCTAAAAACTGCCCTGATTGTAGCAGGCGGAGTTATCTCAGTACAAAAAAAGATGGAGCACATTTCTTCAGAGCTGAGAGCCATGATTTGGCCCCTAGTGGATAGATGACGTATGCTCGGAATAGCATAGAAAATTAAAAATTCGAGCAAATCAAACTCCGGGAACGATGAAATGCTGTCTCTAGAAATACCTAATTTCAAGAAACAAAAAACCCTTACCCAATCGTGTTCAGGAGCTGCACCAGAAAATGTGGAACACCATTCCACCAGTGCTTCGAACAACAACCATATACAGGGCCTATAAGAAGGGGGTGAAAGAGCTCTTACTTTACTAAATACTGCATTCAACAACTAAGGGAGAATTTAGTCCATACGATGCAGAAAGACAGTAGCTAATAATATGATCTTGGGTCAACAAAATGTGGAATCCTACTTTTACGAGTTGTTACTGTCAGTTTACTCCTTTTACTTTGGGTATGTTCGATGTCTATATTTATGTCAATATCTCTATGTTCTTAGTATTAATCTGTCTGGTGATGGTTATTTGTGGAACCTGCCAGCGACTCGCATTAGATGTATGTCCGTCTTCTTTGTAAAACAATTTCATATCATCCACTATGTCATAGGGGTTCCTTGAATGACTTTGGAAAAACATTTTCATTGCCAAGAAGCAGAATGTATACTGGGAAACCCACATGAGGGTAATTTTGTGCTTCCAACCTATGCTCTTCGTGTGATACCTTCTACTTTGTAGGTTTAAAAAAATGTTATTTCATAAAACCGTCGAATTGAGAGTGCACAGCTGGGCTAATAGCCCTGTTAATCAAAGGTTTTTATATAGAGTTCTAGTTATCTTTGAAAATGAATGATTAAATGACGTGGTTGTGTGGAACAGTGTAATCTGGACAACAATATTGAAGTAAATACATAGTAAATGATTCAGTTTTTGATTTTACTTGAATCACATACAAACAAACCATTGTACAATAAAGAAACTGATTTAATGTAACATTCAACAATACAATTTTTCGGCCAGTCAAAATAGTGGTGTTGCAAACACCACACTCCTCCAGCGTACGAACTAGTGAGGTTGGTTAGATGATTTTCAAAACCAGCTCTTCTCAGGTGTCCCATTTTTAAAAATGTAGATGTAATGAGTGTTCACTATAAATCCTGTCTACAGTGTTTGCATTCTTGCTGTAAAACTTTTTTCAGGCAAGCAACAACCCTCCCATAAGTGATTTTCTTATGAAGTGTAATGTTACAATCTTCAGGTGATAACCAGTGGTTGACCTACATCGTAGATAATGCTCAGTTAAATTAGTCATGGTACAGACAAGGTTTAGGGGCAAATATAAATGCATCACTGTTTTTAAAGGTAGGGCAACAAGTCTCAGTTCTGTATGAAGCACCCTAATAGTTTCTGGGGCAGGCAAGCTATATAAAACTATTCACTAACCCCTTCTCGCCCGTGATGGCTGAAGATTATTTTAATTCACAAACTATCCTAAATCTCTGGGGAGCGGTTACTCTGCAGAGCTACTGCTTGAAAATATCCCATTATTTAGTGAAGCCACACACCAACTCCTAGATCGCTCTAGGACCCACACTACAGAGAGACCTCCGCATATAGCCCACCCCTATTCAAGATATTCACCTGTGTGTACTTTGCAATATGCAGATGGAATATGATGTCTATCAGCATTTAAGGTTCCTCTTCCATACTTGGCCTTTTCCTTAATTGCCTTTGATCATCGCAAGCTTCTTCCATCAGCTGTTCAACGGGATACCCTAAAGAGTTGGGAAAAGAGAACATCCCTCATGAATAGCTATTGCCTCCTTGTCTTGGGGGTTGTAGAGCAGAGGGCGTCTTCTGACGGAGTGATGATTTGTACAATCTGAATCCATGTATTCCCACTTTAAGGGGGCTATACGCATTGGCTACGGAGTTTAAACACCGCTAAGCCCAGGATCCAAGTTTGACTGGCTGAGGAAAAGTGCTTGCTCAACAGAACAATTTTGACATTTATGGAAGGCAGACAAATGGAGAAACCAGTATTTCTGATGGATACTTCTACCTGCAGACCCTTTTGAATACCCCTGGTTGTCATACTGGATCCAGAAACTTCTCATAGCTCTCCTCTGCCTTCAGGGGCACTGGTTCTATCTTGGTACTGAAATTGACACTGCAGTGACCTCCCAGGAGCCATATAGCACCCAGCCAGTGGCCTTTTTTCTGCATCATTTCGTGCAGGTCCGGACTTACTCTGATTTGTTTTTCATATGTTTTCACAAAATTCTCTCAAATTCTTCAGTACACGGCATAGGGTTGTCACTTCCAGAGGTATCATGCTGTAAACCTGGTCTTGCCTGCAGTGACAGATATTGAATTCAGAGATTGACCGAGGAATCCAGGCACCGGGAACTCCCACAGCCTGAGTCAGTACTACGCCAACAATATGAGCAGACAATGGGGGACATATATAGATCAGTCTGATCCTATCCAAATGCTGTACCCAGTCATGCATAACACGGACAACAGTAGGGAGGTTGCAGATTTACTGCCCCCTACATCTCCAGACCCAGCAAAATACCTGGCTCTCCAGACTGCTTGTGGGCTAGATACATGTCCATCACCAAAAGTGGCTTCTTCCAAGCAGTTCTGAGGAAGGCAGCACAGGTCTACGAACTACTACCTTTACTTACCTTAAAAGCCAGGTGTAATGTTTTGAGGCCCTGCAACTTGTCTCTGGAACATCAGTACCTCTTTTGCCCCTTGATATCTGCTGGAGCCCATTAAAGCTGCGTGGGACAAGCCCACCTCAGCCTCTGCTGTTAAGACGTATTGCAAGGAGGTACAGACCTGCTCCTGGGGACCGAGCCTTCTCTTCCCTCCACCCCTTGCAAAAAGGCAGGTGATGCAAACATTCCTCTGCATGAAGCAGAATTCACGTGTGTTTCCACAAGCCGTACCTACTGAGTTTAAGTAGCTGGAGGCTATTGGTAAAAATGTCTTCTCAGCCAGCACCTTAGCCATGAGATCCATGACTGCAACGTTCCTGCTCACCAGGTATATGTAGGCTTTATGAAGGATGGTTAACACAGTGGTGCCAAGTCTCCCAGACCACCTTAAGGACCACTTTGCCAAGATGTGAAGTACTGTCATGCCTTCTGTCAAATTATTAGGACGGACCTGGACATAGTAGATTCCAGAGCCAAAGGTAAATAACTTTTTCATTGAACACACAGTTTGGCCACCACCTTACGAAGCCCACTTTACCAACATTGAGCAAAAATGACTGTTCTAGCACTATCGGACCTTCCTTTGTTAAGGCTTGTGTACAATTGAGATCCCAAGGTTCACATAAATGCTGTCTTTTAGGCTCAAAATCCAGAACTGAGTTAACTGAGTGTCCTCGGAGTATCGTCGTGCTTTTCTCTTACTCTTCTCCCAGGTACATCAGATGTGCCTTTGGAATATGGCAACAAATGACTCCACGGTTAGACTTCACCCCGTCTGTACTGATTTCAGATGCCTGCCCATGATTTTTCTTCTAGATTCCTGGAGTTCTCTCTGGCACTTTCCGAGGTGCACTCAGTCTCAGTTCAGTTCAGTGAGTTGTGCTCGCTCTTGCCTGGCCCAGGGCTTTAAGATGGCCGGGTCCTACCGGATCTTAGTCCTGGGAGTTTTTAAAAACAGACATTTAAACGGGATATTTCTGGCCCTATATGCATGTCCTTAACTTTACAGGCAAAAACACTGATCGATTTCTGAACAATGTGTGAAAAAAGTGAAGGTAATGCATGTCATTTCTGTTCATGTTGCACATGCTTTACATATTCTTGCAATCCCCAAGAGTGTTGGCTTTTTCCAGGATGTTTTGTTACGGTTTTTTCAGGCAGCATATTACTCTTGTATAGTGCTTTGAATTGAGTCGCATCCAGGTGATTATTAGACACAATTGAGGCTGAAGGCAGTGTGAGTTTCTCAGTGTCCGTCAGTGGGTCAAAATGGTGTTCATAACACAAACATGCAATCCTTCGCCTCTCTGTGCAGCGCACAGAGCAATAATCCCGTATTCCAATTGTATTTCCGATTCTCTGCAAATATGTGGGTAGGGTGGCCCTCTATATAGATTTAGATTTATGGGAATTTTAGTTTATAAGTTTAAGCCACGCCCTTAATTATACAGGCCACACCCCTTTTAGGGACCCCCACTTTTTTCATCCCACTTCAAGGCCAGGCCAGACCTGGCGGTGTTTCGCTGATAGGTCCGCAGAGTTCTCCTCCCAGATGGAAATGTCCCACAGCGCACACCGTCCTCGCGTACGTGACATGAAAGACGCGCGTACCTTGAGAGTGCCCCAGAGTTCACCCAAAGCCCCGGAACTTGCCTTCCTCCTCATTGTTCACTTCAAACGAGCAGAGCTGCTGGGGAGGGCGCCAGCCTTCTGTTATTCTATCTCCCTGAGCGAGGCGTTTTGTTCAGGCACGACTTCTATCCCCATGTCGTGCTTTTTGGTAGGGTCTGTGGGCGGACAGTCCAGATCAGGTTCCAGTTGACAATAGGAGATTTTCCCCTGCTGCGTCTCTTTAAAATAAAAGATGCGAATTCTAAACTAAGCCATCCTGGGCTTGTAACACGCAACAGCAGAATCTGAAAAAATCCTATGCAGGTAGGTCTGCTGCTTGTTCTTGAGCCACATTCTCCGCAGAAAGGTTAGCAGCAGCACCCCTGTGTGTTTCCACGTGGTTATCAAAGTAAAAAAGTATGCGTAATTTTAAAAAAAACATTGAGCGAACCATTCGTTGTTGTTTGCTTTTGTATTTTTTAAAGATGTTTTCTCAAGCTTCACTAACACTAAACATAGTTAGAGCTTTGGTACCAGCAGTTGAAGCTTCCCTAATACAAAGTGCAACCCATGAATCAGCAATGCACGCTTACTTGTGGAGAGAGGATGGAAAAAACATGTTCAGCTGCAGTGCAAGCTTGCCTCACATACAGCATTCAGCAGTAATCCGCACTTCCCAACCCGTACACACGGCAGGCACGGCACATGCATCTGCTCAGCAAGATTCTCTCACATACTTGCATCACCAAAGACAATCGCAGTTTGTTTCTCAAACAATGTTCATAGTTTGTGTGTGAGGGTTTGATGATGTGTGTGCTTTTTGCATTGGAATGATTATCTTGTCATGTGATTGTGGTTTCTGTGTTGGTTTGAAGCTGTGTGTGAGAGAATTTATCATGTGCATTCATGCAAATTGTGACTTGGATGCTTGCTAGCTGCCTCCAGATGGAACACAGCAAAACTGACCTCAAAATACCCCAAAAATAGTGAATCTCCATCCTGCATGAACAATCTGCTGCCTTTTCCAATACACTTGTTACTCTACATCTTCCCCCAGGATTTGGTGTTCGTCATTCAGCCTCTTGAAAGTCTTACCACTAATGGTGGCTGTTGTCAAGGAATCTCCATTCGAATTAAGACCACTGCTCCCAATTTTGCCATGTACTCATTTGTCTTCGTCACTTTGCAGAAAGCTGCCAAGGGTCGCATGTTGACTACAACACATTTGGTGGTTTTGTCTTTTTAGGATTAAAGTTTGTTTTATTTTCTTAAAAGCCAACACATATACGCTTGCCTATAACCTCTGGCCAGCAGGGGTTGCTTTTCAGTCTAAGAGTGAATCCAACTAGACTGTCCCTTTTACGCCATCCAACAGAGTAAAGAACCCCTTCCTCCAGGCTCCGAGCCTGCCTGTACAGGCACCATCTTTAGTTTCTGTAATTTCCATGAGCGACCCACATCACTTTCCCCCCTCCGTCTGTTTAAAGTTCTTCGTAGTACTTTCAATTATCTAGGGCATGTTACCTCAATAAATTCTGTACCTGGAAAGTCTAAAAATGGGGCCCATTCTCTCTCATCTGTGTTCTCGGAGATAGTGTGTGAAATGTTCTCCATGCATCTAGGTCCAGATTCTATACAACCATTCTCTTTGATCCGGTGGTATCTTTTTACCCCATAATGATGTCATCTATTGCTTCTGGGCATATTGTGCTAAAGACCTTTGCCTGCCTATGTGAGCGTGGAGGGGAATCGTGTGTTTATTGACTAAGTTCAAAAGCACATATGTTGGGAACCTCAGGATGAAGTGTTTAATCGTTTTGTCTATAGTGTCTAGTACCGGTGTTCAGTGTGTCTGTAACCTGGAACACCCATAATGGATGTATCAGTGTGCCATTCCCTCCACAGGCCCGCCAGCATCTCTGTTTTACACAAGTCCCCATCCCAGAGTTTGACCTGCTTATGATACCAATCTGTGGTAATTTTGATTAACTTCTCTCTATCAAACTCCGACCTTACTATGTTGGGAGTTCTAATGAAAACCTCTCTTCATTGTGCCTCAGGTAGAGGACGGTGTAAAAGGGGACCCTCTGAGACGGTGAAGTTTCCACAGGCTTTATTTAAGTACAAAGATAAATGCTTGAACCACGCCAGCCGAAGACAACAGGTCTGCCTCACCAACTGCACTCCCGACATTCTCGGGATGATGCGGTGGTTACTGAACACTGCATCATCACCTGGAACCAGACCACCACAGACGGCCTAGGTCATCCTCCCACCGCTGCATTCCCAGTTGCTCTCTCTGTTTCTGTAGGTGCTTACGCATTCTGCGGTAAGCCTTTTATTCTCCTCCTTTGTGAGGAGCTATCATTCATATTTTGTCAGTGGCCGCCCAACTAAGGGTCTGTTGCAACACCCAATTCTGCAACTGCATAATTGTTGGCGCTATGTTTCTGGGAGGGCAAAGTTATGCTTTAAGCTGTTAAAGCTTTTTATTCCCTCCATGTTAAATATATCCACTGCTTCTCAGCCCTGTGTGCTTCATACTGCATCTGTTTCTGCTTCCAGGCCAAGATGACATCTTGGTTTCAGAGTATAGGGGTCAGCGGCGAAGGGAATGTTTTAAGACCTTTTGGAACTGCCATTTCATCTCATGCTGCCAGAGTGGCCCATGTAACCTGTTGTAGCGGGCTATACCGGCCATTAAACGCCGGTTCCTTTTTAAAAGCCCTCGCCTTTTCGCGCCATTAATGGCCAGTATGACACAAGGGCATTTTGATTCCTCTGTTATGGATGTCAGACCAGGTTCTTGCCGGCATGCAGTGACAGGGCCACAGAGCTCTCCTAAAGGGTAAAAGCTGAGGGGGCCTGCAAACCAGTGCGGAGTAGATGTAGATGTAGGCAAGCAGCCAATGTTTAAATTAAGATAAGTTATGGGTTAGTCTAGGTCCAGCTCAACAAAGTAAACACGGTTGTAATAAGGTAGGAATGTCAAGCCAAGGCTGTACATTACACAATACTTTAATATCTCATGTATATTAAACCTAGTAGAAACAGGAGGCAAGAAAATTGAACACAGTAATGAAACAATGAAGCAGAATTCTCACAATGACAATCTTATTCCTATGTGGAAACGGGTAACCAGTTACAGCAGATGAGAATACACCATATAATAATGATACAAGAGCCCCTGTTTATAAACTGTTTAATGTTTGCTAAACTGTAATGTTTGCACAGCTTGGAACATGATTGCAATGGACAAACGACGTAGCAATGCAATAGAGTATTAATATGGAAACGCAAGGGTCTCAAATAGCTAATGTTCACAAACCTTTCATCAGGCACAATGGCTAAAATGAGGATTGGGGCATCCCACCAAAATGGGTTACATTGTGTCTGCCCATATTGAAAAAGATTTTCAGTCCTAAAGAGCTGCGAACATCTAAACAGCAGAAATGGTAATGAAAAGGTAACGGTACCTGAAACAAGGGGAAGAAGGGTGTGGGATGATATGGGCAAGAAAGGAGGGAAAGAAAAAAACGAATTAAAGCAGTTTGCAGGTACTGGAGAGGTACCCTGTCCTTGCAGTGTCAGGACACCAGGATACAAGCCAAAGTTTACACAGGGTTCTCAGTAGACCACAATGGGTACCAGGAAATGGCATGCTGGCTAGCTAGCTTTTTGATGGTCTGCCATAGTTTGCAAGGTCAAGGGAGCATGGAAAATCATGCAGTAAGAAGTCAGTACATGGAGGAGTGTATCCTACAGGCATAGTCATCACCCATCTCATCTACACGATTAGCAGTTGATTTTTTAAGCAGCCCACCATCTTCTTTTCTGAAGAGTTTGAGGGGCTTAGCTGATCATGAACATCAGTTGTTGTCGACGTGGCTTCTTCAGCAGCACGTTTGTGGGCTTGCAGTGAGGGGTAGAGCAGGTCTCAAGGCACTGTGTCAGTTCTCTGTTCTGTTTTGGTTGGCTGGTGGCTTCTATGATGGCAGAACAGCAGGGTAGTAGTATACTGAGAGTTTCATCAGGCAGTCAGGCTTATTTTCTACGGACTGTTTCCAAAAAGAGCAAACTAAGGCAGAGTGGCAAAGCTGCACACTGTCTGGAACTTTTGGCGTTACACTAACGCTCATAGTCGTTATTGTTGATGAGTAAATTGGCATTAACTGCGCTGCAGTAAACATTTTTTATTTCGTAATTTTCCAGGACAATGTGAAAATAACTGTTGTTGGTTTATGTTAATCTGTTCCTGACGTAGTGTTGAAACTCCTACTCTCTCATCCAGCATGGCAATGTTGCGCTACAGCCCCCTGTTCTGTCTAAAATATAACAGTATGAATTAAAATGTAGGCTTGTGGCAGGAAACAAATTTGCGTTTGCTTCATTTGTTCAGTATAGATAGAACGGGATATATAATTGTTTAATATATTTGGACATTTAATAATTTTGCCAACGTGAGTTTTTTTCTTAAATTTTGAACTGTAACCTGTCCAACACATAATATTGATTTATAAAAGTCTACATGCAGATCACCCCATCATACTATCTTCACTACAGTACAACATAACCTCCCCCATTCCAGTGCCTCATTCGACTCAATAAAGGCACCCTAAGTGTTGATTCCAGATTCTTCACATTTCCCCAAACATGTCCCTTTGCTTTTAAATGTCCCCTTCTTTGCCTTCATGCACCAATCTATATTCCTGGCTTACTGCTCCCTGCGTTGTCAGTGGTAACCCCATTTTGTGACATGTTTTTCCTTACTGATGCGAAATGTTTGTTATCTTGGCAACACTATATATCCCTGCAGTCCCATAAATAATGCATTCTATGCAATATTTTTTATTGAACGAGTTGAAACCCAGTCCTTATAGAAACCTCTCTTAGGCAGGCTGGAGTTTCCTGCTAAACTTCCTCCTTTGTCTTAACTACAGTGGACTCCCATCTAACTTAGCTTTTTTTTTTTTTAAATGCTGGGCATTATCCAGTAGCCTTTTGTAACACTTTTCCACTCATTCCCATGGTTAATAAATGATTTTCCAATAAGGCACAGTCAGGCAATCTCTTTCCAGAAGCAACATGTTTTCCAATTGAGTGTATTAATTGGTTATATTTTAAAAATGAGTGTTTTGGGCATGTCCTATTCCTTGTTCATTTGAGCAAAGGATATTGTTTCGTTCCTGCCCAATATGTCTCTGCCGTGACACTCCTAACGTGTCCCAATCCCTGAACGGCCCTGATCACCTTCATTACATTTATGACGCACAAGGGGGTCTCTTCGGTAGCCGTCCCTTTGCAGCCCATGCCCCGCTTTGCTAATGCCCAGGGACCATCCTTGTCAGGAGAGGGAGGAGGTATCCTAGCCTCCCACCCATAGATGTTGTATGTGAACCCCTCCTTTTCCATCTTGTGTTTGGCTAAACCCAGTCCTTCTCCGGTTATCTGCCAGGTAGTAATTACTTGGGCTGGGGAGGACCAGACCCTCCCCCCTTCATAAACTCCTATACAGAGTTTTTTGCAAGATACTTGGTGTGTCCCCTCTCCACTTGGAATTTCTTAGGATGACCTAAACTGACTTATAAAAGCCTTGAAACTGTATCATTCTGTAAAGGGCTGCCCTACCCATTAGTGACAGTGGGAGGTTCCCTCGCCAAGTACCTCAGTTCTAAACGTATTTACCAGTTGTGCTAAGTTATAGTTAAAACCTATTTTCATGTTTCATAATATATATTCCCAGATGTTTGAAACCCTCTGTCACCGTCTTCGGAGTGTTTTTTGTTGCTGTTGCCATTCACCTATTGGATATAGAACTGATTTTTATACCTGTTTACACGAAAACTGGAATACACACCAGATATGCGCAAGGTTTTGAATACCCTTAAGGAGGTCAGCTGTGCAAAGCGGAATTTTATCACTTTAAAGTTCAATGCTTTCCTCCCAGCCCTCGCTTTACGTTACCTCCTTAATCAATGTCCCTGCAGATCCAACAAGCCAGAACCTCTTCTACCAGGGCAAAAAGTATTAGTGACTAGGGACCCCCTGTTCCCCTCGCCAGCCCCCAACCCCTTTTCCTCTTTTTATCAGGATGGGGTTTGATAACATTCCATTCGGTTTAACCCTAGCCTGTGATGAATTTGTAAGCAGATAAATCCCTGCTTTCATTTTTGGGCCTAATGCTATTCCTTCCAGTACCTCAAACATAAAGAACCATTTGACAGAGAACGCCTTTTCGTGATCCAGCAAAAAAATTGCCGTTGGTTGAGTCACTCATTACGCCATACCCAGACAATTATGTGGAACCTGAGATTCAATCTTGTAGCTCTGTATGGCATAAATCCCCACTGATTAAGAATATTAGCTCCCCGTGACTCCCATCGGTTGTTTAGCATACATTTTGGCAGGAATTTGTGTTTCTATATTAAGCAGTAAGTTTGGACGATATGGACAACATTTATTCCTCTGCTTCCCCACTGTATATAGAAGTTGTTGGAGCTCCTCCAACCGCATACCAGACTCTAGCATTTAATGGATTTCATGCAGCTATCGGAGGTCACGCAACCCCATTTGGCCTATGTCTGTAGCATGCGCCAGCTTGAGAACTATGTGTCTATAAAAGAGTAAGCACAGTTTACAAGCTTGGGCCCAAGCATTCGCTATAGGCCAGCGATAACTTTTTAGCCAACCTTTTTTTGTGGACCTGGTCCCATTTGCAGTAGATGTTGTTCTATTGCTTATCCCCTCCCCACCCCCAGTCTTCCATGAAAAAGGTTTAAGGGCTGTTTCATTGAGTTGCTCCAGTTTTCGTTTCTAAAAGTTTTAGCCTGTTTTAGATGACACTTTTACTTATCCCTGCCATCAAATTGAGTGCTTTCACTGAACTGTAATTGTGCTTGATTTCTACACCCCGCCAATTGGAGCTAAGCCTTTGAATTTGCCCTGCACTACTATCGATAGCCTAAGAGTTTGTGAGGAGGCTCTTCTCTCTAGCCTTTGTCGGTTCCTCTGGAATTGAGTGTAGTTGGTGTTGTGTTAATCTGTGTTAACTTCAGACGTTCTTCCTTCTGATTGGGCACTCTACTTACTATTCTTGTCAAACATTTCAGATTCTTGAACTTTCTTGTAAAACCTTCAAGACCCTCCTCATATCAAAAGCATCTGACTCCCCACAGCAATTCGACACCAATTCCCAGTGGTTTGATATCCCATTCCCTATTGCTCCAATCTTCAAATTGAAATTGTCTACTCTCTTGTTTCATCAGCTCCAACGACCCACTCATTTCACACATTCAGCCTGGGGAGTTCTGTCTCCCTGTTGTCCACTCGGGAAGAAGCCACTTGACATGCCATTGTAGAGACCATCCAGTGAGGCACATGATTCTGTTACTGAATCTGTGTCCACTGCATCCACTAGGGTTGGCTGCTAAAATTCATCTCCCTGGTTAGCTGAGCCCTCTACTTGTGTCAAGTTGGTTAGCACTAAAAGGTAGTGTAGATGTAGTCTGTCATTCACTCAGTTTCGGCTTTTTACTTTGCATTCATGGACCATGCATTTAAGATAAATAGGAAAAAAAATCATACAAACATCAAAATAAAATAAAAGGCAGTACATTTTCTACGTCTATCACTCCCAGAGATCTCAAGAATTTTTGTTGCGAGTATCGCTGCTTTCCATTGTTAGTTTGACCTATTGAATGCTCCCTGTGTCACTTATGAAACAGTTTGAAGATGTAAGAAGATGAGGTTTGTGCTAAGCGGAATTTTGAGCCAGTGCAGCAAGGGAGGAATGCTGGTGTCATTAATATGGAATTGTGTTTTAGTTCCTGCACAATGCCAATGTGTCATTTGCTATTGTTCGTTCCTAGTCAATAAATAGGAAGAATAAGGTCCTGTATTCAGCGAGTCCAGTTTGGGGCCGGGCTTTTGTGTAATAATAATTGTACTTCATGCGTGGCCCCAATGAAAATAGGCATCAATTTCAAAGTGGTCCAGCAACTCTTACCTTCCACAATATCCTGTTAAAATGATGTAGGTGCAGTACATCGTGTTTAATAAAACATTGCAGAAGGTAAGAGCTGTTCATGTATATATGTGAATCCTATGCAATGAAATGATATGCAAGTAGAGGGAAAACATGTTTGCTTTCTAGGTTTGGCTTAATGTATGGCAAAACTTTTGTAGATCTACGACTGTGTGTGATATGTGGAACTGTGGCTTTTGCGACTGGAGTGGAAAGAAAGGGGTGCATGTATAATATGAAGATTAGCAGTTGCACCCTGCTTTTATAAGTGGTGGTGTTTAAAAATGTTTAAAAAACGTCCTCTTTTCACAGAAAACATTTGCTGATCTACCCCGTGTGTACCTTTTTCAATTGCCTTAATTATATTCTCCATTTTAAAGTAACGCAGCTGTTTTTATTGTAACATGAGACCTGTTGTTTGCAAGGAAGTGTGAACTCAGGCTAATGAAAATGTTTGAGAGCTAAGCAGACATAAATAATTCATATAGCACCCTTGCTTTTTCATTTGTGCAATTGCAAAATGCAATGGAAATATGTGAAATCCTAATCATCATCAAAACCAAATGGTTCTTTTGTACTTAAAAAGAAACTGCAAACGTCAATGTCGTGTTTTACAGATTGTTTCCAGGATACATGATCCAAAACCATTGTTTTCATCCTAGCATTCCATTTAATAATTGAGTGCATTCTGAGTTGTAATCTTTGCTTTAATTGAACTACGCCTAGTAATTAATATTAGCAAAAGGAAAGCCCGGAACTGGAAGAATAGTGTACATGCAGCGATCTGGGACCCCCAAGTGTGTCAAATGTTAGTACTGCAGAAATGCAGGTACTGACTCTGTGTTACATATGTATGATTATAACAATGAGGCCAGAGATGGAATGGGGGCACTGACTGTCTTGCATGTTTACCTAGAGGTAGTCAGTAACTCTAAAGAGAGCGAGGAATCAGATTAAGGGCCTCATTACCATGTCGTCGGTCCGACCTCCAACAGCCCTTTGGTCCGACTGCCGTATTACGATACTGGCGGTTGGACCCACAGCTGTCGGACGCAACACCGCCACCCCCGCCAGGATCATAGATCCCAAAGGTGCGGCGGTCGAAAAAGCGTCCAGGAATAGCAGTGGTGCCGAGGCAGGCACCGCAGTCGGGATTACGATATCCCTTTCTGACAAGCTTTTCATGGTGGGAACCCCGCCATGAAAAAGTGGGATCAGGGGGCCTCAAACGGGGAAAAGTGTCCCTGGGGGCACATGTAGTGCCCCCCCTTCCGTGGCACTTACCTCTGTGCACCATGTACCATGGCACACAGTGCACGGACGTGCAGGAGGTGCTGCACGGTGGTGGCTTGTGCTGCGGCCCTTTTCCATGGCTGTGGCATGGCATGGTAGCGCTTATTTCGGACCGTCAACCCAGCGGTCGACCGTAATATGGCAGTCGGACCGCCGCATGCTTGTTGGGCGGTCTCCCGACCGCCGCAATAGCGGCCGGCGGTCCGACCGCCCGGTATCATAATCGAGCCCTAAGTTACACCAGTGAAAGTGATTTCTCCAAAACACAGAAGGCAATGAATTAATGGGTGTTGACAATGGGCTCCTTTCTCAACTTAAAATAGGGTTTCCTCTAAGGGCTGCATGCTAAATGGGCACGAATAGGTTTGGGCAAAACAAATTTACACAAAGCAAATAGGGCAGTATCCTCTTTTGTTCTCTTTTTTTTTTTTTTTCGTGAAATGCAGAGTTAAATTAAAATAAAAAAAATCCGCCACAAAGGCAGCCTGGGAAAAAGATCATATTAGGTGCCAGACACGGGAAACGCGCTTGTGCGGGGCTCCATATAATAATAATAAGCTCCTGGTACCAGGGCAAAGGCTGCAGGGGACCCCTCCAGCACCTGTCGCCCTCAGCCCTCGTTGCATCCCTTCCCCGTGCGCTCTCCTCCTGCGCCTGTCCCCTTCCCCGTACGCTCTCCTCCTGCGCCTGTCCCCTTCCCCGTGCGCTCTCCTCCTGCACCTGTCACCCTTTGCTTTCCCAAGGAGCTGGAGGCTGAGCCATGGAGGTTCCCAGGCCACATTCCAGCGCCCTGCTGGCTCCCTGGGAACAGGCCGCCTGCGGGTCAAAGGTCAGAAACAAGCATGTACGTGGTATTTTTACACACTTCCATTCTCTTGAGCGCCACTTCAAACATAATCACAATTATTCAGGGTTAGAAAAACCTTAGTCGCAGACAGTCAGGCTGGGAGGTCAGAGAGCGCTCCGGCGACAAGAGGTCAGCCATTCGTAAAGACTGTAGCACTAGCACCGGTGCAGAGGCCAGCCATCAGTCGCAGACGGAGTTCAGTCCTCGTTGAAGGAGCCTGACAATGGGACGGAGATGCGGCTTATAAAACTCGCTTCAAAGTGAGATGCGTTCTTTTAAGTGGCTTGAAAACCCTCGTTCTTCGACACTATGGCCCATCGGTTTTAGGGCACTAGTGACCGTTCTCCGTGTACTGAGTTTATCCTTCCCAGGTCCCACAATCGGAGACATCTGATGTGTAAGCATAGATTTTAAGGGAGCATGAATGGAGGGTGGGGAGCCCCTTTCAGTTGGCATTTGGGAATAATTTAACCACAATATTTTCAGAAATGTTGGATCTTTGTGTCGATATCTTTAGAAATGTGGTGATTGTGCTTCGATTTTGTGTCCAGTTTTAGAGAGTGAGGTGTTTTTATATTTTTCGAGATTATAATGTTCATATATTTAGGGTGTTTGAGTCGATAGACGAAGATTCCATTTGTGCGTGCCTGTTTTATACATCTGTGTGTGCTGGCTTTTGGAGATCAAGTAGTTTATTCAGAGTTTTGTGGCCAATCAGATTGATGAGAATGAAATCAATTATTATTGGCTCTGGCCAATCTCTCTGAACAATAGCCACCTACCTCGAAGTACTGAATGTTAGCAGGGAGGGGTGCATGACTGCAAAGTCAGGTGTTTTTAAAGTGAATTATATAACAATCTTGCTGGAGTACAGGGAGTGTGAAACGAAAGGCTGGAGGATGTCATTTGTTTGCAAATCACAACAAAAATGTAAATACCTGTAAATGGACTATAAACATTCAGCAGTTAAGTAAGCAAAAAAAAAGCACACTTTTTAAAAATTCGGAAATGTGCTGGAATTCGGATCAAAACAAACGAGACACTTCACTTGGTGATGCACAAATAATAAAATATTCACAGAAACCCGATTTCCCCATACTATCATTTGTGGTATATAGTTTTATTAATAAAACTGTATGTCTGTGTATATTTAGTGGCCTGTTCAATGGGAAATGTGCCATCTGTAAATGGCAATGCGATACAACTCGAGGCTTTAGTTACATTCAAAAATTGCTTGCCCCATGTCCATTAAAAATAGGTGAGCTGCAAAAGTTAGTTATTCTAAAAATTGAATTGTGGTTCTAAAAAGTTTGGGAAGCACTGCAGTAAATGTAAAAAGGCATAAAACTTGAACTCTAAATGCAACTTTTTTTTCAAAGCTCTGCTGTGTGCGGAACAGCTCCTGGAAGCTGTAAATATTTCAGAAGGAGATGTAATAACTGTGGAGACCTGCCACAGACCCCTCCAAATGATGGGAGAAGCTGCTCGATACATCAGAGTGCTTTTATGCCATTTTAAAAACCGTACTGGTCTGGTTTAGTTTTGCTATTGTTTTACTCATCTTACATTTTTTTAAATAATATTTCACTGTTCACTTCTTGTGTAATCATCGATGTCAAACATTTTGTGACTTCTCTTGTACTTTTCATTACATATGCTTAGTTCTTACTCTTACGAATTCTCAAAACCCGAAAGCTCTGTACTTTTGCATTGGACAACATCCCCTGCAAAGCAGTTTCCACTGACTCTCTAACACATAAACCGTTTTCGTCATTACGACTTTTCACATAGGCTTTGTGCCTTGGTGGCGTTACAAATACTGGCACTATTCTGTACTCAATAACGATCCAAAATTAGCCGCTCGTCGACACCCTGCTCTCTGGCCGCAGGAAGGACGCCGGAAGCGCACAGGCCTGGCGCGTCCCAGGGTACGTCCGGCGCGTCACGTCATTCCTTAGGAGGGCCGATGGGAAGAGCGGCCGCACCTGGAACTGAAAACAATGCTCCGGGGTAGGTACTTCCACCCTGCCCTTCCTGACGGCGTGGGGCTGGGCGGGCCCGGCCTGACACTGGAGTGAGGCGTGTGAAGGCCGCAGTGGGTGTGACCGAGGGATTTCCTTTAACCAGGAGCCGGGTGTGCGAGCACGAGCACCAAGACTAGGGTGACCAGATCTTGAGAACCAAAAACCAGGACATTTGGGGAAAATAGAAGGACTACAATTTTTCATCCACGGAATGGCGCAGAATGACAGCTGTCATCAACATAGGATCACAGAAGATGCATTAAGAAAGTAAATACAATGTAATTTCTACAATCAAAATTATACCTATTAATTAAACTGCTTACTTATAACAGTTGCTAACTAGCAAAGCTTTAGAACACCCAAAATAGTGCCTCTCACTGTTTTCAGTCAACCGCTTCTAAAAACCGGGACATGAGACAAAATTGCCGAAATCTGCCCGGACAGCTGGTGAAAAACCGGGACTGTCCGGGCAAATCGGGGACGTCTGGTCACCCTAGCCAAGACGAAAGTTTCTAAATTAAGAAGTGCGGGGCTGTGAGTGCCTCCTCGGGGCTTTCGGAAGCAGAGGTCGAAGTGAGACTATGACTGTGGTGCAGTCGTATAGAGGAGCACTGATTAGATCGCTTTCATGTCTACGAAGTTGATGTACTGGTCCATGGATAACTCTACTTCGAAATTACCGCGACTCGCAGTGGCACTGGGTCAAAGTCTAATGAGGAAAAATAAGTGCCAGCCCCTAAAAGTAAGTGCGGGTGGGTCCCACCTGCAACCACCGGTTCAAATTAAGTACTGCACTATACGAGGCTTTTTTGAGTGATGGTGCCCCTACTGATATTACCTCTATATTTAATGAGGCTGTTTACTGACCATAACACTATTGAGTTAACTGCTACATTGACTGTGACGATGTCACTACTGAGATTACCATGAGACTATTTTGACTGAGGTGTCACTACTGAGATTACTACCTGATAGAAAAATACTATTTTGACTGACAGACCCACTACTGAGATTACCACTATATGTAATGAGGTTATTTTGACTGACCATAACACTATTGCAATAACTGATACATTGACTGACTGACTGACGGTGTCACTGCTGATATTACCACTAGATGGAATTAGACTATTTTGACTGACTTTGTCACTACTGAGATTACTAATAGGAAGAATGAGGCTATTCTTATCTTAGCATAAGGCTAATTTGACTAAGGGTGTCACTATTGACATTACCACTAGATAGAATCTGTGTTTTGACTGAGGGTGTCACTATCCCTATTTCGAATTTGGTAAGGGTCTTGGGCTAAGGGTATTGTTAGTTTTACGATCAGGCTTTTGGGGGCCCTGGGCCAAGCACATTTTGGCGGGCCCTGTTCAGAACAGCTTTGAACTTATGTTCTAGGCTCAGCTCTTTTGTGCAGTCCTCTTTAGCCTGTTCGCAGACAGTGCACAGGCAAACTCGTCCAAATTCTAAATGTGTTTACATCTAATATTCAGGGATAGTGATGTGTTTTCAACATTGTAACACCGCAGCAGCTCGCTACTATTATTGCAAATCAGGTCTGTAACACTTTCCCGTGTCTCATATGTGAGGTCCTGTTTTGATCTAAAAGAAACTTTTTATGGATGTTGGATGAAACGATAACACATTTCTCTGCAAAATGTCTGTAATAGACTCCCACACATCACGCACATTAAAAATAAATGAAAGGAAAACAGTATTTAAAACAATCTGTTTACGAATTATTCAAGGTCATTAGGGCAAGACTCTGCAGACCAGAACTCGGTCTATCAGGGGACCCCCTGAAAGGCGGGTACCGTGGGCCAGAGCCCACTTTGCCCATGCCTTAAATCGTCTCTTTTTACGATTAGAGATTGGGTAGAGGTGCGGTTTGCGTTAGGTATGGGAGTCAATGGGGTTAAACAGTAGAGTTGAGTTTAGGGTTAAGGGTATGATTTGGAAGAGCTTTTGGGTATGAGATAGGCTTAGCCATGGGTTTATGATTAGCACTGGAGTAAGATTTAGGTTTAGGCTTTTGTTAGTGTAAGGATTAGAAAATTCTTGGTGTGATTTCCAGGGTGCTGGGGTGGTAATCTTGCCCAGGAGGTGTTGTGAAGAATTGCCTGTCTAATGGGACAGAATGGCATTCTGGAAACGTACAAATAGGGAATTACTGAAATGCCAACAGCTGTACAAGACTATACCAGTGGCAGAATGTACGCTTTGTAAATGATCTTGCCAAATCATACAACAGACATAATTTAAAATATGATAGTCACTTCAAAATTCAGAAACTTATATTTCTTTAACATGTGGAAGCTTTGGCATTAATATGACACAATATAACACTACACTGAGGTATTTAAGTGATAGTATTTACATATGGACCATTAGTTAACTAACGGGCAAGACAGTTGTCCTGTAAACCCTGTATGTAGCTGGCTCAGATTATTATAGAGCAAATATTATAGCTTTATTAAATTAAACACAGGTTTTTGTATAACTGGTATTCTGAACTCGCATATTTGAATGTGCTTTCATACATGATAATGAAGAAAAAAGTATTTGGGTGAAATAAGCTATTTGGCTGTGGTCACATGATTTAGGCGAGGTAGCCGCAATTTCGCCAGATTTTTTAGTTTCACGTTGTAGAAATCAGCAAGTAATGGATATGCACGGACTTGGAGCGCTTTACATGAGCACCAGTTACATTAGGTTACAGACAGTTTAAAGGCACGGGGGGGGGGGGGGGGGGATTAAGTGCGTTGCCTGGAATCCCAGGATGTCGAGCCGACGCCGAGACTCGAACCTGGATTAACTGTTCCAAAGTTGGCAGTTCTGGCTGTAGGACCACATCCTGGGTGTAGAGACGGAGTCGAGTAGAAGCTACATGAAAGCTCGGCTCGTTTTGGGCTCGAGGTTCCAACAGGACCTCGAGTTGAAACGGAGTCGGGCTTCTGGCTCGAGCTTTCAGCGTCTCGCCCACCTCTAAGTAGCAATACAAACTTGGAGGCGCTTTGGGTCAGTTATCAAGTTGAATTCTAATGTGGACATGATCTGTATCTAACGAGGCATCTTCTAGTGAGTACTTGAAGCCGGGGCACTACGTACTAGTGAGGCATACTTGCATTTGTTTATAGTTCAAGCTTTCACGTTAAATTCTCAGTAAAGCCTGCTCCTCGTTCTCATTATCTGGAGGTGGATTGCACGAAGATCAGTGGCACCGGTTTTCAGTTACTTTAATTTCGCTCCCTACATGGGAGTGACGTCTCCCCCCCCCCCGTATAAACATGTGTGGTACCCGCCAAGACTACCCACCTTGCCACGCATGCCAAGATGCCACGCGCTTCAGCTTCACTATAGCCATCAAAAGCCCAAAGTGTTAATCCCCGACCCCAGCCCCCGAAAGGGCGGGAATCGTGAGTCAGTAATCCGAGCAGGTGTTCGCAGCTCCAACTGTCATTTTTGTCCAACCCACGCCATGATCTGGGCAGCAGGCATGGGCAGGGAGCCGGCACGGTGCCCGTGAGAGGGGCGGGAAGGGAGGGGGGTAGGTGGATATCCCTTCACGGCTGTTAGGATAATATGGGGGCGGGTTAAGATAAAGACAGCAGGGTGTGGGTGCACGGTGTGTAGAGGGCCTGCAGCCTGTTTCCAGGAATCGTTAAACCTGGTTTTGCTTCACTAAAGTAAAAAAAAAAAAAAAACGGCGTTGTGGCCGTACTTCAAGTTAATTCGGCATCCGGTGTGTACTTTTATTTTAGTAGCTCTTCTTGGTCTCTGACTGCTTTGTGAACATAATAGTTGTTCACATCCTAATCCATTCTGGTCGTGCTGGTTACTGTTCCTATGGTAAGCCTTTGCGCCAGGCCTCCAGCCCGTGGACGGCGCCAGCACGCTGATAGCGTCTTTCGACGGTGGCAGTGACCCTGGTTCTGACCCAAACATCCACAACTGTTACGCAAGAGCAGGGCGGCTTTCAACACTACAGATCAAAAACTAGAGCCTGTTACACCTTTTCTTCTCGTTTCTGTGCGAATTGTGCACATCCTGTGTATTTTTCCTTATTTAGGGGCAGGGTTGTTTAATAAAAATAACAATGTTTCATATTCCATTACTGATTAAAAAAAAATATCTGGGGTCACAATCGATTTGCAAATAATGTTTGGTTCTGGTAGCACTAATCAGTTGTCAACAGTGCAAGACGTTTGATTGATTGCAATTCTGGAGTTTCATTCTATTTAATCTGTGTCTCTGTTTTCCCCTTATTTCTCCTCTGATGAACTTTTCCTTTCTACCTCCTCCTATCCGTGTTCTTCCAGTATGTCTACTCACCCTACACTAGTTTCTTCATTGCGCATCTGCCTCTTCTTTGTACCTCTATTTCCCCTTCCCTACTCCACCTCTCCTCTGTGTAGCTCTTCTTTTTATCCTTTAGCAACCGCCTCTTGTCCGTGCACCTGTTTTTCTGTCTTCTTTGCGACAGCTCATGTACTGCATGCACTCTTGCTTGCAAGACCTATTATCATTACCATTCGTGGTCTTTATTGTCACTCTTATTTTCTTCCTCCTGATTGGGCAGCGCGTGCCTGCTTAATTTCCCTCTTTCCTTGGGAGCATGGACCAAGTGCAGATTGCCTCATCTTGATTAGGTTCTTTCCGCACTGGAATTGAGGTACTATTTTTTTCATCTTTCCTCTTCCTCTTGTATTTCTTCTTCCCTCCCACCCCCTTGTCCGTGTTGCTTCTTCCCTCCCACCTCAACCCCCATCCATGTTGCTTCTCCCTTCCAACCCTCAATGTCCCTTCATCAGGGTTGCTTCTTTCCTCCCACCCCCCCAATTGTCCATGTTCCCTGTGCCCTTCTGCCCTCCAGTAGTCCTTGTTTCCTCTTCCCTCCCACCCTCCAGTTGTCCGTGTTGCCTCTTCCCTCCCACCCTCCAGTTGTCCGTGTTGCCTCTTCCCTCCCACCCTCCAGTTGTCCGTGTTGCCTCTTCCCTCCCACCCTCCAGCTGTCCGTGTTGCCTCTTCCCTCCCACCCTCCAGCTGTCCGTGTTGCCTCTTCCCTCCCACCCTCCAGCTGTCCGTGTTGCCTCTTCCCTCCCACCCTCCAGCTGTCCGTGTTGCCTCTTCCCTCCCACCCTCCAGTTGTCCGTGTTGCCTCTTCCCTCCCACCCTCCAGTTGTCCGTGTTGCCTCTTACCTCCCGTTGTCTGTGTTGCCTCTTACCTCCCACCCTCCAGTTGTCAGTGTTGCCTCTTCCCTCCCAGCCTCCAGTTGTCCATGTTGCCTCTTCCCTCCCGTTGTCCGTATTGCCTCTTCTCTTCCATCCTCCCGTTGTCTGTGTTCTCTCTTCCCTCCCACCCTCCCGTTGTCCGTGTTGCCTCTTCCCTCCCAGCCTCCAGTTGTCATTGTTGCCTCTTCCCTCCCAGCCTCCTGTTGTCTGTGTTGCCTCTTCCCTCCCAGCCTCCTGTTGTCTGTGTTGCCTCTTCCCTCCCACCCTCCTGTTGCCCGTTTTGCCTCTTCCCTCCCGTTGTCCGTGTTGACTCTTCTCTCCCACCCTCCCGTTGTCTATCTTGCCTCTTCCCTCCTACCCTCCCGTTGGCCGTGTTGCCTCTTCCCTCCCAGCCTCCCGTTGTCCTTGTTGCCTCTTCCCTCCCACCCTCCCATTGTCCGTGTTGCCTCTTCCCTCCCGTTGTCCGTGTTGCCTCTTCCCGCCCTCCTTCCCGTTGTCCGTGTTGCTTCTTCCCGCCCACCCTCCCGTTGTCCATGTTGCTTCTTCCCTCCCACCCTCCCGTTGTCCGTGTTGCCTCTTCCCGCCCACCCTCCTGTTGTCCGTGTTGCCTCTTCCCTCCCGTTGTCCTTGTTGCCTCTTCCCTCCCACCCTCCCGTTGTCCATGTTGCTTCTTCCCGCCCACCCTCCCGTTGTCCGTGTTGCTTCTTCCCGCCCACCCTCCCGTTGTCCGTGTTGCCTCTTCCCTCCCACCCTCCCGTTGTCCGTGTTGCCTCTTGCCTCCCACCCTCCCGTTGTCCGTGTTGCCTCTTTCCTCCCACCCTCCCGTTGTCCGTGTTGCCTCTTCCCTCCCACCCTCCCGTTGTCCGTGTTGCCTCTTCCCGCCCACCCTCCCGTTGTCCGTATTGCTTCTTCCCGCCCAACCTCCCGTTGTCTGTGTTGCCTCTTCCCTCCCACCCTTCCGTTGTCCTTGTTGCCTCTTCCCTCCCACCCTTCCGTTGTCCGTGTTGCCTCTTCCCTCCCACCCTCCCGTTGTCCGTGTTGCCTCTTCCCTCCCACCCTCCCGTTGTCCGTGTTGCCTCTTCCCACCCTCCCGTTGTCCGTGTTGCTTCTTCCCGCCCAACCTCCTGTTGTCCGTGTTGCCTCTTCCCTCCCACCCTTCCGTTGTCCGCATTGCCTCTTCCCTCCCACCCTTCCGTTGTCCGTGTTGCCTCTTCCCTCCCACCCTCCCGTTGTCCGTGTTGCCTCTTCCCTCCCGTTGTCCGTGT
This sequence comes from Calotriton arnoldi, assembly GCA_963921515.1. NCBI lineage: Eukaryota > Metazoa > Chordata > Amphibia > Caudata > Salamandridae > Calotriton > Calotriton arnoldi. The sequence continues at coordinate 5,175,713 of CAWUFW010000196.1, read as the reverse complement.
TGCCTCTTCCCTCCCTCCCGTTGTCCGTGTTGCCTCTTCTCTCCCACCCTCATGTTGTTCTTGTTGCCCACCCACCATAAGAAGAAAAAGCGCTATGACGCAGCTTCATAACGCTTTTTCTTTTACCTTCTTCTGTGATAGTGCTTTTTAGGTCTCGTCCTGAGCCAGCGCTTGCGCTGGTCTGGGCGAGACATTTTGTAGTGTGGGCTTCAGAAATGCGACCACAACTTTTGGCTGGCCTAGAGCATGCGAGAACGCGCACAATAACGCGCTTTCCTCGCATGCTCCAGGCCATCTGCCTTTCCTGTCACGCTCTCCCAAGCGCCTCGCTCTGCCCCTCCCCCACCACAGAGCGAGCGCTTGTTTTTTATAAACATAAACTAACAGGAAGTATTGCTGCTTGGCTTTTTATGTACAAATGAAAAAGCTTCGTAAAAATGCATTCCATGTACTGACATGAAATGCATTATTACAAAGCTTTTTCATTTGTTCTTAAAAAGTGAAACCGCACAATCTTTCCTGTTAGTTGTAAGATTATTGACGAAGTGCCCACCCTCCTCCTATGTCCGCAGAGACTGCTTGACAATGCATTAAAGACACATTGTGTCCAAAACACGCTGCCTCTGCGGACATAGGAGGAGGACGGGCAATTTATAAATAATCTAGTTATGCTTATATGTGTAGTAACAGCCCCTTGCATCTTTCAATAACGCGCAGCCCCTCGACGGATATCACTCAATCTTTGCGCTTTAATGAAAGTTTCTTTATTTGTACAGCGTTTTCTACCAGATATTATACAGGAACCCTCTGCTAACCTCTGCCAATAAACATAAGCATCCCCTTGCATCTTGTAATAACAGCCCTTTTAAAGCCCATTTACTGTCACTTAATGTAGTTTTCTGGCTTTAATGCAAAGGGAGCGCACATGCACGAGCTGAGGGCCATGTGGCATTCCTCTCGCTCGGCCAAGCGTGCGCGCCTCTCTTCAATGCCCCTCCCTCTCCCCCACCACAGAAACGTCTGCCATGCTTCTGTTGTGACCCTTTTGATGCACGGCATTGGAGGAAAACATGGGCATTTTGTTGTTTTTTTCACGTTGAAAGTTTTAACAGACACTTCGAGACTGTTCTTGGCATGATGTCAACCTGCGCCTCTTTCAACTTCAAAAAGTTATTTGGTAGCTTTGCAAGGAAAGTTATATCATCAAAGGAATCTGCAAATATACCTTGGCACAGGCGCTTGGTGGTAGCCACAATACACATATCTGCACCACCACTCCACCACTCAGCATCACTCCACCACCACTCCACTACCTCAGCATCACAACACCACCACTCCACCACCTCAGCATCACACCACCACCACTCAACCATCACTCCACCACCACTCCACCACCTCAGCATCACTCCACCACCACTCCACCACCTCAGCATCACTCCACCACCACCTCAGCATCACAACACCACCACTCCACCATCACTCCACCACCTCAGCATCACAACACCACCACCTCAGCATCACAACACCACCACCTCAGCATCACAACACCACCACCTCAGCATCACAACACCACCACTCCACCACCACTCCACCACCTCAGCATCACAACACCACCACCTCAGCACCACCTCAGCATCACAACACCACCACTCCACCACCACTCCACCACCTCAGCATCACTCCACCACCTCAGCATCACAACACCACCACTCCACCACCTCAGCATCACACCACCACTCCACCATCACTCCACCACCTCAGCATCACTCCTCCACCACTCCACCATCACTCCACCACCACTCCACCATCACTCCACCACCACTCCACCACCTCAGCATCACACCACCACCTTAGCATCACAACACCACCACTCCACCACCTCAGCATCACAACACCACCACCTCAGCATCACAACACCACCACTCCACCACCTCAGCATCACAACACCACCACCTCAGCACCACTCCACCACTCCACCACCTCAGCATCACAACACCACCACTCCACCAGCACTCCACCACCACAACACCACCACTCCACCACCACCTCAGCATCACAACACCTCCACTCCACCACCACCTCAGCATCACAACACCACCACTCCACCACCTCAGCATCACAACACCACCACCTCAGCATCACAACACCACCACCTCAGCATCACAACACCACCACCTCAGCATCACAACACCACCACCTCAGCATCACAACACCAACACTCCACCACCTCAGCATCACAACACCACCACCTCAGCATCACAACACCACCACTCCAGCACCTCAGCATTACAACACCATCACTCCACCACCACCTCAGCATCACAACACCACCACTCCACCACCTCACCATCACAACACCACCACTCCACCACCTCAGCATCACAACACCACCACTCCACCACCACTCCACCACCTCAGCATCACAACACCACCACCTCAGCATCACTCCACCATCACTCCACCATCACTCCACCATCACTCCACCATCACTCCACCATCACTCCACCATCACTCCACCATCACTCCACCACCACTCCACCACCACTCCACCACCACTCCACCACCACACCACCACCTCAGCACCACCATCACTCCACCATCACTCCACCATCACTCCACCATCACTCCACCATCACTCCACCATCACTCCACCACAACACCACTCCACCACCACTCCACCACCACTCCACCATCACTCCACCACCACTCCACCACCACTCCACCACCTCAGCATCACAACACCACCACTCCACCACCACTCCACCACCTCAGCATCACTCCACCACCACTCCACCACCTCAGCATCACAACACCACCACTCCACCACCACTCCACCACCTCAGCATCACAACACCACCACCTCAGCATCACAACACCACCACCTCAGCACCACTCCACCATCACTCCACCATCACTCCACCATCACTCCACCATCACTCCACCATCACTCCACCATCACTCCACCATCACTCCACCATCACTCCACCATCACTCCACCATCACTCCACCATCACTCCACCACCACTCCACCACACCACTCCACCATCACTCCACCACCACCTCAGCATCACAACGCCACCACTCCTTCACCACCACTCCTTCACCACCACTCTACCACCATCACTCTACCACCATCACTCCACCACCATCACTCCACCACCACCACTCCACCACCACCACTCCACCACCACTCTACCACCATCACTCCACCACCACCACTCCACCAACATTAAACACATTGGCAAAGTCAATAGCTCTGCCTAAACACTTATAAGGCCCCAAAGACGAGACCTATTGGCTATGCCAATGCTTGTTTTTTTTTAGGTCTCGCCCTGAAGCCAGCGCTTGCGCTGGTCTGGGCGAGACATTCTGTAAGTGGGCATTTAGAAATGCGACCACTTTTTTTTGGGCTTGCCTAGAGCGTGCGAGTACGCGCACAATGACGAGCAGAAGCGCCATATGGCTTTCCTCTCTCGTCATGGTGCGCGCACATCGCACACCATTTGCCAGCCTGCTTGCACTGCACAGCTGCTGCTCGCACTCCCTCCTCCCTTCTCCCCTCCCTTTTCGTGAGCTTTGATCAAGCTCCTCTGCTGCTGGCATTCCCCCTCCCTTCTCGCCCAGCCCTTCTTGTCTAACTTTCTCTCTCTCTCGCCTGCCTCTGCTGCTGGCATTCCCCCTCCCTTCTCGCTCAGCCCTTCTTGTCTAACTTTCTCTCTCTCTCGCCTGCATTGGGTCGAAATCTGATTATGGAAAACAAGCACTGGTCGCCCAAAACGAGTTCCGTGCCCACCACCCTCTACCTCTCTCTCTCTGCCTCACTACCACTCTACCATCTCCTTCTACCGCTCCACCTCTCTACCCCTCTACCTCTCTCTACCTCTCTCCCTCTACCTCTCTACCTCTACCTCTCTCTCCCTCTACCTCTCTCTCTCTACCTCTCTCTCTCTCGCTCTCTCTACCTCTCTCCCTCTCTCTCTCTCTCTCCCTCTCTCTCTCCCTCTCTCCCTCTCTCTCTCCCTCTCTCTCTACCTCTCTCCCTCTCTCTCCACCTCTCTCTCTCCACCTCTCTCTCTACCTACCTCTCTACCTATCTCTCTACCTATCTCTCTACCTATCTCTCTACCTATCTCTCTACCTCTCTCTCTCTACCTCTCTCTCTCTACCTCTCTCTCTCTACCTCTACCTCTCTCTACCTCTCTCTCTCTACCTCTCTCTCTCTACCTCACTGCCACTCTACCTCTGCCTCTACCCCTATCCCTCTCTCCACCTCTCCCTCTCTCCACCTCTCCCTCTCTCTCTCTCTACCTCTCTCTCTCTGCCTCTCTGCCTGCCTCTCTCTCTACCTCTCTGCCTCTCTCTCTACCTCACTGCCACTCTACCATCTCCTTCTACCTCTCTAACTCTCTACCTCTCTCTCTCTACCTCTCTACCTCTACCTCTCTCTCTCTCTCTCTCTCTCTCTCTACGCCTCTCTCTCTACCTCTCTCTACCTCTCTACCTCTCTCTCTACCTCTCTCCCTCTCTCTCTACCTCTCTCCCTCTCTCCCTCTCTCTCTACCTCTCTCTCTACCTATCTCCCTCTCTCTCTACCTCTCTCCCTCTCTCTCTACCTCTCTCCCTCTCTCTCTCCCTCTCTCTCTCCCTCTCTACCTCTCTCTCCACCTCTCTCTCCACCTCTCTCTCTCCACCTCTCTCTCCACCTCTCTCTCTCCACCTCTCTCTCTCCACCTCTCTCTCTCCACCTCTCTCTCTCCCCCTCTCTCTCTCCCCCTCTCTCTCTCCCCCTCTCTCTACCCCTCTCTCTCTACCCCTCTCTCTCTACCCCTCTCTCTCTACCCCTCTACCTCACTACCTCTCTACCATCTCCTTCTACCTCTCTACCTACCTCTCTACCTACCTCTCTACCTACCTCTCTACCTACCTCTCTACCTACCTCTCTACCTCTCTCTCTCTACCTCTCTCTCTCTACCTCTCTCTCTCTACCTCTCTCTCTCTACCTCTCTCTCTACCTCTCTCTCTACCTCTCTCTACCTCACTGCCACTCTACCTCTGCCTCTACCCCACCCCTCTATCTCTCTACCTCTCCCTCTCTCCACCTCCACCTCTACCTCTCTCTCTCTCTACCTCTCCCTCTCTCTCTCTCTCTACCTCTCTCTCTCTGCCTCTCTGCCTGCCTCTCTCTCTACCTCTCTGCCTCTCTCTACCTCACTGCCACTCTACCATCTCCTTCTACCTCTCGAACTCTCTACCTCTCTCTCTCTACCTCTACCTCTATCTCTACCTCTCTCTCTCTACCTCTCTCTACCTCTCTCTCTCTCTACCTCTCTCTCTCTCTACCTCTACCTCTACCTCTCTCTACCTCTCTCTACCTCTACCCCTCTACCCCTCTCTCTCTACCCCTCTCTCTCTACCTCTCTCTCTACCTCACTACCTCACTACCATCTCCTTCTACCTCTCACTCTCTACCTATCCCGGTACCTCTCTCCACCTCTCTCCACCTCTCTACCTTTCTCTCCACCTCTCTACCTTTCTCTCTACCTCTCTACCTCACTACCTCACTACCTCTCTACCTCTCTACCTCACTACCTCTCTACCTCTCTACCTCACTACCTCTCTACCTATCTCTCTACCATCTCCTTCTATCTCTCTACCTCTACCTCTCCCTCTCCCTCTACATCCACCTCTCTCCACCTCTCTCTCTACCTCACTACCTCTCTACCATCTCCTTATACCTCTCTAACTCTCTACCTATCTCTCTCCACCTCCCTCTACCTCTCCCTCTCCCTCTTTCTACCCCTCTCTCTCTCTCTCTCTCTACCTCTCTCTCTCTACCTCTCTCTCTCTACCTCTCTCTCTCTACCTCTCTCTCTCTACCTCTCTCTCTACCTCTCTCTCTCTCTACCTCACTGCCACTCTACCTCTCCCTCTACCCCTCTAACTCTACCTCTCTCTCTCTACCCCTCTCTACCTCTCTCTCTACCCCTCTACCTCTCTCCCTCTCTCCCTACCTCTCTCTCCCTACCTCTCTCTCCCTACCTCTCTCTCCCTACCTCTCTCTCCCTACCTCTCTCTCCCGACCTCTCTCTCCCGACCTCTCTCTCCCGACCTCTCGACCTCTCTCTCCCGACCTCTCTCTCCCGACCTCTCTCTCCCGACCCCTCTCTCTCGACCCCTCTCTCTCTACCTCTCTCTCTACCTCTCTCTCTCTCTCTACCTCACTACCACTCTACCATCTCCTTCTACCTCTCTAACTCTCTACCTGTCTCTCTCTCCCTCTCCCTCTCCCTACCTCTCTCTCTCTACCTCACTGCCACTCTACCTCTCCCTCTACCCCTCTATCTCTCTATCTCTCTACCTCTCCCTCTCTCCACCTCTCTACCTCTCTCTACCCCTCTCTCTCTACCTCTCTACCACTCTACCATCTCCTTCTACCTCTCTAACTCTACCTGTCTCTCTCTACCTCTATCTCTCTACCTCTCTCTCTCTACCTCTCTCTCTCTACCTCTCTCTACCTCCCTCTACCGCTCTCTCTCCCTCTCTACCTCTCCCTCTCTACCTCTCCCTCTACCCTTCTATCTCTACCCCTCTATCTCTCCACCTCTCCCTCTCTCCACCTCTCTCCACCTCTCTAACTCTCTCTCCACCTCTCTAACTCTCTCTCCACCTCTCTAACTCTCTCTCCACCTCTCTAACTCTCTCTCCACCTCTCTAACTCTCTCTCCACCTCTCTAACTCTCTACCTCTCCCTCTCCACCTCTCCCTCTCCACCTCTCCCTCTCCACCTCTCCCTCTCCACCTCTCCCTCTCCACCTCTCCCTCTCCCTCTCTCTACCTCTCTCCCTCTCTCTCCCTCTCTCTCCCTCTCTCTCCCTCTCTCTCTCTCCCTCTCTCTCCCTCTCTCTCCCTCTCTCTCCCTCTCTCTCCCTCTCTCTCCCTCTCTCTCTCCCTCTCTCTCCCTCTCTCTCCACCTCTCTCCCTCTCTCTCTACCTCTCTCTCCACCTCTCTCCCTCTCTCTCTCCCTCTCTCTCTTTCTACCTCTCCCTCTCTCTCTACCCTTCTATCTCTCTACCTCTCTCTACCTCACTACCACTCTACCATCTCCTTCTACCTCTCTAACTCTCTCCCTCTCTCTCTACCTCTCTCCCTCTCCCTCTACCTCTCTCCCTCTCTCTCTACCTCTCTCCCTCTCCCTCTACCTCTCTCCCTCTACCTCTCTCCCTCTCCCTCTACCTCTCTCCCTCTCTCTCTCCCTCTACCTCTCTACCTCTCTCTCTACCTCTCTCTACCTCTCTCGCTACCTCGCTACCTCGCTACCTCTCTCTCTACCTCGCTACCACTCTCTCTACCTCTCTCTCTCTACACTGCTCTCTCTACCTCTCTCTCTCTACACTGCTCTCTCTACCTCTCTCTCTCTACACTGCTCTCTCTACCTCTCTCTCTACACCGCTCTCTCTCTCTCCCTCTCTCTACCTCTACCTCTCTACCTCTCTCTCTACCTCTCTACCTCTCTCTCTACCTCTCTACCTCTCTCTCTACCTCTCTCTCTACCTCTACCTCTCTCCCTCTCTACCTCTCCCTCTCTACCTCTCCCTCTCTCCCTCTCTACCTCTCTACCTCTCTCTCTACCTCTCCCTCTCTACCTCCCTCTCTACCTCTCTCTCTACCTCTCTCTCTACCTCTCTCTCTACCTCTCTCTCTACCTCTCCCTCTCTACCTCTCCCTCTCTCCCTCTCTACCTCTCCCTCTCTCCCTCTCCCTCTCTCCCTCTCCCTCTCTACCTCTCCCTCTCTCCCTCTCTACCTCTCTCTCTACCTCTCTCTCTACCTCTCCCTCTCTACCTCTCCCTCTCTACCTCTCCCTCTCTACCTCTCCCTCTCTACCTCTCCCTCTCTACCTCTCCCTCTCTACCTCTCCCTCTCTACCTCTCCCTCTCTACCTCTCCCTCTCTACCTCTCCCTCTCTACCTCTCCCTCTCTACCTCTCCCTCTCTACCTCTCCCTCTCTACCTCTCCCTCTCTACCTCTCCCTCTCTACCTCTCTCTCTCTCCCTCTCTACCTCTCCCTCTCTACCTCTCTACACCTCTCTACCTCTGTCCACCTCTCTACCTCTGTCCACCTCTCTACCTCGCTCTACATCTGTCTAGCTCTCTCTCTACCTCTATACACCTCTCTACCTCTCGCTACCTCTATACACCTCTCTACCTCTCGCTACCTCTATACACCTCTCTACCTCTCTACCTCTCTCTCTACCTCTCCCTCTCTACCTCCCTCTCTACCTCCCTCTCTACCTCCCTCTCTACCTCTCTCTCTACCTCTCTCTCTACCTCTCTCTCTACCTCTCTCTACCTCTCTCTCTACCTCTCCCTCTCTACCTCTCCCTCTCTCCCTCTCTACCTCTCCCTCTCTCCCTCTCTACCTCTCTCTCTACCTCTCCCTCTCTACCTCTCTACCTCTCCCTCTCTACCTCTCCCTCTCTACCTCTCCCTCTCTACCTCTCCCTCTCTACCTCTCCCTCTCTACCTCTCCCTCTCTACCTCTCCCTCTCTACCTCTCCCTCTCTACCTCTCCCTCTCTACCTCTCCCTCTCTCTCTACCTCTCCCTCTCTACCTCTCCCTCTCTACCTCTCCCTCTCTACCTCTCCCTCTCTCTCTACCTCTCCCTCTCTACCTCTCCCTCTCTCTCTACCTCTCCCTCTCTACCTCTCTCTCTCTCTACCTCTCCCTCTCTACCTCTCTACACCTCTCTACCTCTATACACCTCTCTACCTCTCGCTACCTCTATACACCTCTCTACCTCTCGCTACCTCTATACACCTCTCTACCTCTCGCTACCTCTCTCAAATATAGCTACAACATCTACGTATAATACGGTACACTAAGTGGCAGCCGCAGCCTAAAATCACTTCTTGTCCTTAAAAAAAACCAATCATTACCATATCCAATATATCTCCCCTTTATGACCTTATAAGTATTTACTTCTGCAGCATAATATCCTTTCGTCAACAACATCAAATGTTGCACAGCTAAACACTTATAAGGTCCCAAAGGCGAGACCTATTGGCTATGCCAATGCTTGTTTTTGCTGGAGGTGTGCCTTAGCCATGACTTAAATATGTCTTCTGAATTTCCAAAAGTAAGTTACACTCACGGATGGGAAGTCACTTTACCAAAGAGGCCTTGTAGTTATTCAGCGATTATTTCTCCCTGAACTGTGGTGGACATGACTGTTACAATTCTAATTGTTCCATGTATGATCATTTTCCTTATTATTGCCTTCCCTCATTGCCACCGTGTGAATAGTTACCTCGCACTGTTCCCTCTTCTGCCCCACGGGCCACAGAATGGTTGTTCCTTAATGCCCAAATAGTTGCTAAGCTGTGCCGGTGGATTCTGCTTCTTTCACAATGATTATAAGCAGGATAGCTGTGGCTCGCACTAGATAGCCCCACTTTCCAATTTGAAAAGATTGTACCCTTCATTCATACTGCCCCAGAGAGAAGCCCAGATTTCTGCCCTTGGATCTGCCCTTTCTTCCAGGCTCGCTTGCACGGAGAAAATATCAGCCTTGAACCTCTGCACCGGCCGGCCGGTGTTGAGAGGGGGTCCCACACTTGATTGCACATGTGCAGACCACACCATAACCAGCTCGTACTGAACCAAAGCATCATCTGTGCACAGAGGGCCAGGCAATTTGTAGTGCCAGGCAGCATGTCTCAGTGGTTCCTTAATGACATCACAGCAGGTGGCTTGGCGTCTGTACGTCAGGCATATCCTTGAATATCGG
>CAWUFW010000196.1:4553425-4555925 GCA_963921515.1 Calotriton arnoldi | reverse complement strand
ACAAACACCACTGCACTACCCTAAACCCTAAAACACTACCCCAGCACGACCCCCTACACTACACAAGCACCACTGCACTACCCTAAACCCTAAAACACTACCCCCAGCACGACCCCCTACACTACACAAACACCACTGCACTACCCTAAACCCTAAAACACTACTCCCAGCACGACCCCCTACACTACCCAAACACCACTGCACTAACCTAAATCCTAAAACACTACCCCCAGCACGACCCCCTACACTACCCAAACACTACTGCACTACCCTAAAACATGACCCCCTACACTACACAAACACCACTGCACTACCCTAAACCCTAAAACACTACCCCCAGCACGACCCCCTACACTACACAAGCACCACTGCACTACCCTAAACCCTAAAACACTACCCCCAGCACGACCCCCTACACTGCCCGAACACCACTGCACTGCCCTAAACCCTGAAACACCAGCCCCTGCATGACCCCCTACACTGCCCGAACACCACTGCACTGCCCTAAACCCTGAAACACCACCCCTAGCACGACCCCCTACACTACCCGAACACCACTGCACTGCCCTAAACCCTGAAACACCACCCCCTTCACGACCCCCTACACTGCCCGAACACCACTGCACTGAACTAAACCCTGAAACACCACCCCCAGCATGACCCCTACACTGCCCGAACACCACTGCACTACCCTAAACCCTAGAACACTACCCCCAGCACGACCCCCTACACTACACAAGCACCACTGCACTACCCAAAACCCTAAAACACTACCCCCAGCACGACCCCCTACACTACACAAACACCACTGCACTACCCTAAATCCTAAAACACTACCCCCAGCACCACCCCCTACACTACCCAAACACCACTGCACTAACCTAAGTCCTAAAACACTACCCCCAGCACGACCCCCTACACTACCGAAACACTACTGCACTACCCTAAAACATGACCCCTACACTACACAAACACCACTGCACTACCCTAAACCCTAAAACACTACCCCCAGCACGACCCCCTACACTACACAAGCACCACTGCACTACCCTAAACCCTAAAACACTACCCCCAGCACGACCCCCTACACTGCCCGAACACCACTGCACTGCCCTAAACCCTGAAACACCAGCCCCTGCATGACCCCCTACACTGCCCGAACACCACTGCACTGCCCTAAACCCTGAAACACCACCCCTAGCACGACCCCCTATTCTGCCCGAACACCACTGCACTGCCCTAAACCCTGAAACACCACCCCTTCACGACCCCCTACACTGCCCGAACACCACTGCACTGCCCTAAACCCTGAAACACCACCCCAGCATGACCCCCTACACTGCCCGAACACCACTGCACTGCCCTAAACCCTGAAACACTACCCCCAGCAAGACCCCCTACACTGCCCGAACACCACTGCACTGCCCTAAACCCTGAAACATCACCCCCAGCAAGACGCCCTACACTGCCCGAACACCACTGACCTAAACCCTGAAACACCACCCCCAGCACGACCCCCTACACTGCCCGAACACCACTGCACTGCCCTAAACCCTGAAACACTACCCCCAGCATGACCCCCTACACTGCCCGAACACCACTGCTCTGCCCAAAACCCTGAAACACCAGCCCCAGCACGACCCCCTACACTGCCCGAACACCACTGCACTGCCCTAAACCTTGAAACACCAGCCCCTGCACGACCCCCTACACTGCCCGAACACCACTGCACTACCCTAAACCCTGAAACATCACCCCCAGCACGACCCCCTACACTGCCCGAGCACCACTGCACTGCCCTAAACCCTGAAACACCAGCCCCAGCACGACCGCCTACAGTGCCCGAACACCACTGCACTGCCCTAAACCCTGAAACACCAGCCCCAGCACGACCCCCTACACTGCCCAAACACCACTGCACTGCCCTAAACCCTGAAACACCAGCCCCAGCACGACCCCCTACACTGCCCGAACACCACTGCACTGCCCTAAACCCTGAAACACCAGCCCCAGCACCACCCCTACAATGCCCGAACACCACTGTACTGCCCTAAACCCTGAAACACCACCCCCTGCACCGCTCCCTACACTGCCCGAACACCACTGCACTGCCCTAAACCCTGAAACACCACCCCCTGCATGACCCCCTACACTGCCCGAACACCACTGCACTGCCCTAAACCCTGAAACACCACCCCTGCACCACCCCCTACACTGCCCGAACACCACTGCACTGCCCTAAACCCTGAAACACCACCCCCTGCACCGCCCCTACACTGCCCGAACACCACTCCACTGCCCTAAACCCTGAAACACCACCCCCAGCATGACCCCCTTTACTGCTCGAACACCACTGCACTGCCCCAAACCCTGAAACACCACCCCCAACATGACCCCCTACACTGCCCGAACACCACTGCACTGCCCTAAACCCTGAAACACCACCCCTAGCACGACCCCCTACACTGCCCGAACACCACTGCACTGCCCTAAACCCTGA
>CAWUFW010000196.1:4535925-4538425 GCA_963921515.1 Calotriton arnoldi | reverse complement strand
AGAGGGATCTGCCCATGACCCATTGCCGGTTCGAGAGCCACCACTGCAACTGTCTTGCAGTCCCCTCCGAGATCTGGACGTGATCGGACAGGTTGCCCTGGTGCTGCGCCCACTGGAACTTCAGGTCACACTGCAGAGCCCGCATATGCCATCTGGCATGATTGACCAGCAGGATGCAGGAGGCCATGAGGCCCAGCAGCCTCAGGGTCATCCGTACCGAAACCCAGGATAAAGGCTGAAAGATCGGAATCATAGCCTGAATATCCCGGACTCGCCGTTCGGGAGGATAGGCCCGAAACTGCGTCGTGTCCAGAACCGCTCCGATGAAAAGGAGCTGTGGAGAAGGAATCAGATGCGACTTCGGCACATTGATGGAGAACCCCAGCGAGTGCAGGAGTTCGGCCGTAGTCTGGAGGTGGGAGACGACTGCCTGGGACGAGCCCGCCTTCAGCAGCCAGTCGTCGAGGTAGGGGAAGACTGAAACCCCTGCCCGGCGCAGATGAGCTGCGACCACCGCCATCACTTTCATGAACACCCGAGGGGCACTGGTAAGGCCAAAGGGGAGCACGGTGAACTGAAAATGCTCGGGGCCTACCGTGAACCGAAGGTAACGCCGGTGGGCCGGCAGGACGGGGATGTGGAAATATGCGTCCTGCAAGTCCAACGCTACCAACCAGTCTCCAGGGTCGAGGGCAGTCAAGACCTGAGCTAGGGTGAGCATCTTGAACTTCTCCTTCCGGAGGAAGCGATTGACGTTCCGGAGGTCCAAGATAGGACGCATGTCCTCCTTGTCCTTTTGGGCACCAGAAAGTAGTGGGAGTAGCAACCACGCCCTACTTCTGGGGTCGGAACACGCTCGATGGCCCTCTTGGTCAAGAGGGCCGTGACTTCCTTCTGTAGAAGCACCAAGTGATCCCCTGACATGCGGTGGAATTGAGGTGGCATGGCTGGGGGTGGTCTCGAAGGGGAGGGAGTAGCCCCTTCGGACAATGTCCAAGACCCACCTGTCCGAGGTGATGGTACGCCAGTGGGGAAGGTGATGGCGGACCCTGCCCCCTACTGGCGTGCTGTGCACCTGAAAGGACAGACTAGGAGGGCTTGGAGGCCGCGGACGGGTTGGAGGTGGTGGCCTGACCCGCACGCTGGTTGCCCGATCCGCCACGGCGGAATCCACGTCCTCGGCCACGCGAAGACGCCTGCTGCGCGGGCCGGTGGCTGGGCTGCTGACGTGAAGGGGCGCCCCTACCGTGGCCACGATAGGGGCGAAAAGCAGAAGTCAGCGGAGGGCGTGTAGCAGAAAGGCCCAGGGACTTGCCAGTAGCCCGTGAGTCCTTAAAGCGCTCCAACGCATGGTCTGCTTTGGACCCAAAAAGACCGACTCCATCAAAGGGCATGTCCATGAGAGTATTTTGGACATCCCCTGAAAAACCAGTGGTTCTCAGCCAGGCGTGGCGTCTGAGCGCCACCGTCGTTGCAATAGACCTGCCCAGCGAGTCGGTGGTGTCAAGGCCACAACGTATTGTGTATTTAGCCGCATCCCTTCCTTCCGCAATGGCGCGGGAAAGCAGTGTCTGGACCTCCTCAGGACACTGGGGCAAAACATCCGCCACCGAATCCCACAGGGAGTGGGTATATCGGCCCAAAAGACAAGCGGTGTTAACGGACCGCAAGCCAGCACTGGAGGAAGAAAAACCCTTCTTCCCAAACTGATCCAGGCGTTTGGATTCCCTATCCGGAGGAGCGGTAGGGAAGGCGGTTTGGGAAGCGGAGGCTTGGACAACCAAGCTCTCAGGAGTGGGGTGGACAGAGAGAAACAGGGGGTCGCCCGGAGCTGGGCGATGGCGTCGTGACACGTTCCGATCCACAGGAGCCCCTGTGTTGGGCTTGGACCAGGCGCCCAAAAGAACGTCAGTGAGGGCGTCGTTAAACGGCAGCACAGTCTCCGCAGAGGAGGCTGCCGGCTGAAGCACCTCTGTCAAGATGTTAGGCTTGACCGTCAAAGTAGGGAGTTGGAGACGTAAGGCCCCAGCTGCCCTACGCAACACCGTACCAAAATTGGCTCCCTCCTCCATAGCCACGGGAGGAGACAGCATGCCAGTGTCAGGGGAAGTATCCAGACCACTGGCCTCCCCTAGACTCTCTGTCCAGTCCTCATCGTACTGACACCGTCGTGTCAGAGGGTCATCAGACCCCTCCCAGTCCAACTGGTCCTCCTCTGGTTCAAAATAAGGAGGAGGAGGGACAGTTGGGATCCAAGGTCCCATCGGCGCCGGAACCGGCGTCGAGCGACGTCGGTCCGGATCCATGTCCGGAGCCGGAAGGAACTGGGGGACGACGCCGCCCGGAGCCCAGGGCGGCGTCGAGAACGGCACCGGAGACATCGGCGCCGGCGGAGGTGTCGTTAGGTCGACCGGCGTCGATGGGGGTTGTGGAGCCGGGATCGAGGCCGGGGCCGAAGCCAGAGCCGGGATCGAGGCTGGAGGCACGGGCGACGCCGGGG
>CAWUFW010000196.1:4520925-4525925 GCA_963921515.1 Calotriton arnoldi | reverse complement strand
CATGCAACCACATGTGCCAACTGTCTGGTATATGAGGGGTCTGCAAATACCTCTTGCTCCCAGCGCCCCATAAAGAGGTTCGCAAAACTGGGAGCAAAGCAAGAACCCATAGCAGTCCCGGTGATTTGTCTATAAAGGACCCCATTGAATGAAAAGATGTTATTGGACAAGCAGTATCCTATCATTTCTACAATCATCCTGCTATGTTCCCTGAATCTGATGGATCTGGTTGTCAGAAAATGTTCACACGCTCCCAATCCATGTTGATGTTCTATGATAGTGTACAGTGATTGGACATCAAGCGTAATGAACATACAACCTGCCTCCCATTGTATGTTTTGAATTTTATTAAGGAAATCCTTGGTGTCCCTGATGTAACTGGGCAACCCGGTAACAAATTCCCTGAGGAAGTGGTCTGCATATTTGGAGACATGTTCTGTTACGCTGCCCCTTGATGAAACTATGGGGCGCCCCGGTGGATTGATGGGATCCTTGTGAATCTTGGGCAGGAGATACAATACAGGAAGTATGGGATAGTCATTTTTGAGATATTGATATTCTTCCCATTCAAGAATACCTTTATCCCTCCAATCACTCAGTTTGTCCCAAATGCCAGTGATGCTTTCATTGTAGATCTCTCTGGTAATGGGCACATAGAATCTACTGTCCGATAATTGTCTGAGAGCTTCCTCAATGTACCTATCTCTGTCCAAAATGACAACATTGCCCCCTTTGTCAGCTGGTCGAATGACAATGTTGTCATCGTCCATGAGTGTCTTGATGGCCTGTCTCTGGGCATATGATAAGTTGTTATTAATCATATGCTTGCGGTTGTTTTTTTGCCTATATGTACTAAGTGATTTGCTTACACTCTCGTGAAAGGTGTCAATGCTGTCATGAGGAAGAGCAGGAAAGAAAGTGGACTTAGGTTTAAAACCTGAGGCCGGACAACTATCTGTGATGATGTTCATGTTGTCTAGAACCTGTGTGACACTGGTACCGCTATTAATTAGCATGCTTGAACTACCCATAGGTATATCAGAGGGTTCGATCTCCTCCTGTTCTAGCTGTGCCATGGTGATTAAAACATCAATGTCAGCAATATTGATGTTGTCAGATTGCCTATTCATTCTCTCCCCGATGTTGCTATGGTCCCCTAACCTTTTAAGTTTATGCCATTTTTTTAATTTCAATTTTCTGACAAATTTGAATAAGTCAATTCTGGCATCAGTGTATCTAAAGGTTTGTGATGGACAAAAGGAGAGGCCCAAACATAAGGTTAGTTTTTCACAGTCACTCATATGTCTCTTAGAGAGGTTCACAATGGTTTTATTCACCATTTCTGGATCCATTATTGTCCCTTTTTGGAGCGTGTTCTGTTTCCCATGTAGCCCCTTCCTCTGCCTCTTCTGCCATCGTTGTTTAGTTCTTTGTTTTCTATTCCTGCGCTTCCTCGACCTTTTCCTCGTCCCCGGCCCATCTGACCCTGTGCTCTTGGTATTGGGGCTTCCTTCGTTATACGTCGGCTCCGCCGTATTTGTTGGTACTCCTCTAAAAAATTCACCGGGCGAATGGGCCTTTCTGCGCTGGAGATGTTGTCAGTTGAAATGTCTGACTCAGTTTCGCTTGTAGTCGATGTGCCTGCCATTTGCATTGTTGTTTCTTCGTCGATCGTGCTTTCAGTGGTGACATGTTGACTATACAAGTGGTCATATTTACGACTGAAAGTGAGAATTCTGCCACATTCGTAATCATTATAGTCTCGATTCAGTTTCCTCTCTTTGCGTGCTTTAATGTCTTCTTCGTGTT
This sequence comes from Calotriton arnoldi, assembly GCA_963921515.1. Taxonomy (NCBI): domain Eukaryota; kingdom Metazoa; phylum Chordata; class Amphibia; order Caudata; family Salamandridae; genus Calotriton; species Calotriton arnoldi. Next base: position 4,524,116 of record CAWUFW010000196.1, on the reverse strand, counting down.
TTTTTAGGCGAGTTTTCATGGCATCCACCGCCTTGACCACTGTGTCCATCTCCGCCAGTTTCTTAAGTTCTTCCATAGTTGTTTCTATTTCTTTCAGGATGGAGTCTCTGTCTATCCAGGCATACTTGACCAATATCTCTAACATTCTTTTGGAACTCATTGCAGAGTTCTCTGACCATTCTTTCAACATTAGAGGATTGGGTGTTTCATATGTCGGTGTTGTAAATATTCTTAGGCCTCTAGGTGCCATGTCCTGATCTATGTAATTCTGTAACGAAATGGCCTCCCACCATTTGGAGATCTCAGCTCTTTTAAGTCTCTCTAACTTCCTTAGTTGTTCCTCCATTGGTTGCGTTTGTATTGGTGTTTTTTCTTTGTTGGTAAATCGATTAGGTCTCCTTTGAAACATCGCCTGAGCTGCCGCTCTTCTCTCATCCTCCTCTTCCATCGTGCCAACACCCAAAGTGAAAAAGGTTAAACCGTGTGTCTGTGTTCCCCCTGTGTAAAATACAGGTTCCTCCTGCCGTGATTAGGTGTGTGGATAAATAGTCACAGAACTAATACCCCAATCCAGGCCACTATAGGATCCTATAGGATCCTAACTGCCAAACAAGTAAGTAGAATCGCATAAGTGTCTGTCAAAGATATTCGTAGGAAAAATAATAATTGTTATTTGGCATGAAATGCGAGGTCACAAGTGCTCCTGTTGCTCGAGCAACTATGCGCAATCAAGCCGCCCGAAAATGCGGCGTTGTCACAAATTATGTGCGCCCTTTCTAATGCCAAAACCTACTACCGCCTTTGCAACGCCTGCGTGTGAGCCGGGGGCAGCCCCCGAGTAGCACGCCGCTTCCCTAGGGGTGGGGAGAGACCGCCCTCCCGCCGAAGGACAATCAACCCCCCCACCTGCCCTCAGGGGCGGACGCGTTTCACCCTGGCTTACCTCCCGACTTTCACGGACGATTCTTTCTGGGAAGTCCAACGTTATCAGCTCCAATACACGTGCGGCCGGTCCGATTGCAATCCTCAGTTCAATATCCACAGTAAGCTCCTGCCGATTGCTGGGGACCCATGGGAGGTGGCAAATACACCGGCGGAGCGTGCCGGTAAATTAAATTCCAAAGAAGTCGAATCACAAATGCTCTCAGGAACCACAGACTCACGGAAAATCCAAGGGTGTTTAATCAAACAACGCGTTTCAGCCTCACAGGAAGCCTTGTTCACGTATGATTATGTGCACACGAAGCCATACTGATAAGTTAAAACAGCTAAACATTGTTGTAGGACTATAGATACTCAAGTCTCAAATTGCACTAAATAACGGCAGACATCTTGGAATGAACTAATAGCAATAGTGCAATGTTACGATATAATGATATAATGCAATTCATTCCAACCCAGATGCATAAAGCTCGTACAAATTATAATTCAAACAGTGGTCATGGTAAAAGGGAAGCGAAAATAAATGATAAGTTAAGTACAACAAACTTCCAAATTCATGCTGTCCTGTCCATAGCTATAGCAATATAAATGGGCCGGGGACGAGGAAAAGGTCGAGGAAGCGCAGGAATAGAAAACAAAGAACTAAACAACGATGGCAGAAGAGGCAGAGGAAGGGGCTACATGGGAAACAGAACACGCTCCAAAAAGGGACAATAATGGATCCAGAAATGGTGAATAAAACCATTGTGAACCTCTCTAAGAGACATATGAGTGACTGTGAAAAACTAACCTTATGTTTGGGCCTCTCCTTTTGTCCATCACAAACCTTTAGATACACTGATGCCAGAATTGACTTATTCAAATTTGTCAGAAAATTGAAATTAAAAAAATGGCATAAACTTAAAAGGTTAGGGGACCATAGCAACATCGGGGAGAGAATGAATAGGCAATCTGACAACATCAATATTGCTGACATTGATGTTTTAATCACCATGGCACAGCTAGAACAGGAGGAGATCGAACCCTCTGATATACCTATGGGTAGTTCAAGCAAGCTAATTAATAGCGGTACCAGTGTCACACAGGTTCTAGACAACATGAACATCATCACAGATAGTTGTCCGGCCTCAGGTTTTAAACCTAAGTCCACTTTTTTTTCCTGCTCTTCCTCATGACAGCATTGACACCTTTCACGAGAGTGTAAGCAAATCACTTAGTACATATAGGCAAAAAACAACCGCAAGCATATGATTAATAACAACTTATCATATGCCCAGAGACAGGCCATCAAGACACTCATGGACGATGACAACATTGTCATTCGACCAGCTGACAAAGGGGGCAATGTTGTCATTTTGGACAGAGATAGGTACATTGAGGAAGCTCTCAGACAATTATCGGACAGTAGATTCTATGTGCCCATTACCAGAGAGATCTACAATGAAAGCATCACTGGCATTTGGGACAAACTGAGTGATTGGAGGGATAAAGGTATTCTTGAATGGGAAGAATATCAATATCTCAAAAATGACTATCCCATACTTCCTGTATTGTATCTCCTGCCCAAGATTCACAAGGATCCCATCAATCCACCGGGGCGCCCCATAGTTTCATCAAGGGGCAGCGTAACAGAACATGTCTCCAAATATGCAGACCACTTCCTCAGGGAATTTGTTACCGGGTTGCCCAGTTACATCAGGGACACCAAGGATTTCCTTAATAAAATTCAAAACATACAATGGGAGGCAGGTTGTATGTTCATTACGCTTGATGTCCAATCACTGTACACTATCATAGAACATCAACATGGATTGGGAGCGTGTGAACATTTTCTGACAACCAGATCCATCAGATTCAGGGAACATAGCAGGATGATTGTAGAAATGATAGGATACTGCTTGTCCAATAACATCTTTTCATTCAATGGGGTCCTTTATAGACAAATCACCGGGACTGCTATGGGTTCTTGCTTTGCTCCCAGTTTTGCGAACCTCTTTATGGGGCGCTGGGAGCAAGAGGTATTTGCAGACCCCTCATATACCAGACAGTTGGCACATGTGGTTGCATGGATGCGCTACATTGATGATCTGTTGATTGTCTGGAAAGGTTCCAGACAGGAGGCAGACACATTTGTGGCGGATCTAAACAACAACGTGTACAACATTGTACTCACCAACAATATCAGTGAGACCAGGGCAGAATATCTAGATGTCAGTTTGGAAATTAGGGACAATTGTATCCACACTTCT
>CAWUFW010000196.1:4510925-4513425 GCA_963921515.1 Calotriton arnoldi | reverse complement strand
GTCGAAAGGAATCAACTGCCGCCGCTCAATCTCCACGCAAGCAGGTGGAGGCTGGACAGGTTCGGGTGGAGGACCGTCCCCTGCTGCTGCGACAGAAGATCCTCCCGAAGAGGCAGACGGATCGGGGGATCTACGCTCATACTGAGTAGCTCGGGATACCAAACTCTTCGAGCCCAGTCCGGAGCCACAAGAATGACTTGGGCCCGGTCGTGCCGAATCTTCTTCAACACTCTGGGTAGAAGTGGTATAGGCGGAAAGGCGTACAACAGACTGCAACTCCACTCGCGACGAAAAGCGTCGCCGAGCGAGTGCCGCCTTGGAAATTCCAACGCGCAGAACTGATGACATTGCGCGTTCTCTTCGGTGGCGAATAGATCTAACCAAGGCTCTCCCCACTGTAGAAAGAGTCCTTGCGCCACTTCCAAGTGAAGACGCCATTCGTGATTCATCATGCACCTGCGGCTGAGTTCGTCCGCCCTGGCGTTCAGGGAACCTGCCAGGTGTTGAACCATCAGGAACATGCCCTGATGTTCCAGCCATGTCCAGAGGCGCAGAGCCTCCTGACAAAGGGTCCACGACCCCACCCCGCCTTGTTTGTTGCAATACCACATGGCGGTGGTGTTGTCTGTGAACACCTGCACTACCTTCCGTTTGACAGAGGGAAGGAATGCCTTGAGTGCAAGTCGGATCGCCCGGAGCTCCAGAAGGTTGATATGGAGCCGGGACTCCGCCGGAGACCAGAGGCCTCTGATCTCTGCCTCTCCCATGTGACCGCCCCATCCCAGAAGGGACGCGTCCGTCACAACTGTGTGCTCTGGCTGGGGAAGGGAGAGGGATCTGCCCATGACCCATTGCCGGTTCGAGAGCCACCACTGCAACTGTTTTGCAGTCTCCTCCGAGATCTGGACGTGATCGGACAGGTTGCCCTGGTGCTGTGCCCACTGGAACTTCAGGTCCCACTGCAGAGCCCGCATATGCCATCTGGCATGATTGACCAGCAGGATGCAGGAGGCCATGAGGCCCAGCAGCCTCAGGGTCATCCGTACCGAAACCCAGGATAAAGGCTGAAAGATTGGAATCATAGCCTGAATATCCCGGACTCGCCGTTTGGGAGGATAGGCCCGAAACTGCGTCGTGTCCAGAACTGCTCCGATGAAAAGGAGCTGTGGAGAAGGAATCAGATGCGACTTCGGCACATTGATGGAGAACCCCAGCGAGTGCAGGAGTTCGGCCGTAGTCTGGAGGTGGAGACGACTGCCTGGGACGAGCCCGCCTTCAGCAGCCAGTCGTCGAGGTAGGGGAAGACTGGAACCCCTGCCCGGCACAGATGAGCTGCGACCACCGCCATCACTTTCGTGAACACCCGAGGGGCACTTGTAAGGCCAAAGGGGAGCACGGTGAACTGAAAATGCTCGAGGCCTACCGTGAACCGCAGGTAACGCCGGTGGGCCGGCAGGACGAGGATGTGAAAATAAGCGTCCTGCAAGTCCAACGCTACCAACCAGTCTCCAGGGTCGAGGGCAGTCAAGACCTGAGCTAGGGTGAGCATCTTGAACTTCTCCTTCCGGAGGAAGCGATTGACGTTCCGGAGGTCCAAGATAGGACGCATGTCCTCCTTGTCCTTTTTGGGCACCAGGAAGTAGTGGGAGTAGCAACCACGCCCTACTTCTGGGGTCGGAACATGCTCGATGGCCCTCTTGGCCAAGAGGGCCGTGACTTCCTTCTGCAGAAGTACCAAGTGATCCCCTGACATGCGGTGGAATTGAGGTGGCATGGCTGGGGGGTGGTCTCGAAGGGGAGGGAGTAGCCCCTTCGGACAATGTCCAAGACCCACCTGTCCGAGGTGATGGGACGCCAGTGGTGAAGGTGATGGCGGACCCTGCCCCCTACTGGCGTGCTGTGCACCGGAAAGGAGGGACTAGGAGGGCTTGGAGGCCGCGGACGTGTTGGAGGTGGTGGCCTGACCCGCACACTGGTTGCCCAAACCGCCACGGCGGTATCCACGTCCTCGGCCACGCGAAGACGCTTGCTGCGCGGGCCGGTGGCTGGGCAGCTGACGTGACTGGGCGCCCCTTCCGTGGCCACGAAAGGGGCGAAAAGCAGAGGTGAGCGGAGGGCGTACAACAGAAACGCCCAGGGACTTGGCAGTAGCCCGTGAGTCCTTAAACCGCTCCAGCGCATGGTCTGCCTTTGAACCAAAAAGACCGACTCCATCAAAGGGCATGTCCATGAGTGTATTCTGGACATCACCCGAGAAACCAGTTGTTCTCAGCCAGGCGTGGCGACGCAGCGCCACCGTCGTTGCAAGCGATCTGCCCAGCGAGTCGGCGGTATCAAGGCCACAACGGATGGTGTATTTAGCCGCATCTCGCCCTTCCGCAATGGCGCGGGTAAGCAGTGTCTGGACCTCCTCAGAACACTGCGGCAAAACAGCCGCCACCGAATCCCACAGGGAGTGGGTATATCGGCCCAAAAGGCATGCGGTGTTGACGGACCGCAA
>CAWUFW010000196.1:4490925-4505925 GCA_963921515.1 Calotriton arnoldi | reverse complement strand
CATTTGATGGACTTCCAACCGAAGAAGACGTAGATGTTTCGACGTAGTGGCACGAGGGGGCTTGGATGGTGGAGCATGGACGAATTCCAGAGTATGGCCGCATTGAATGAGGTCGAGCACCCAACGGTCCGATGTTATTTGCTGCCAGTTGTGGAGATAATTTGATATCCTGCCTCCCACTGATGTAACAGGAGGAGAAGGAACAGTAGGAAGAGCCAGCGAACCGCTATTGCCGCTTAGAGGAGTCCCTCCCCTGGCGACCTTGTTTCCCTCTGTTACTCGACCTAGAGAAAGAGGAGGATTGATTTTGCCTCTGGTTATAATTAGGTCGGTACGATTGTGAGGTTGATCCGTATGAGGAATACCGTTGTTGCTGGTATCCTCCTCTGTATGTGGCATTGCCTCTCCCTCTGGCTCCACGGAAGGGGACCTTGCGGTACTGCAGAGTCCCTAAAGATCTTGCGGTCTCCGTATCCTTTTTAATATCCTGGAGCGCATCGTCAATATGTTTCCCAAAGAGCGCCTCACCGTCAAAGGGAAGATCCAGGATCTTGTTCTGAACCTCAGGACGGAACCACGTAGCTCGCAGTCAGCCCTGGCGACGAAGGACAGCAGCGCCCGCAAGGGAGCGGAACGCAGTCGTTACAATGTCCATTGCACAGTCAATGACTTCCGCCGATGTCATCTCTCCTTCTTGCAAAATATTCAGGCTAGACATGGAAGAGAACCTCTTGCACGCATTGTCAAGGCGCCTGCCCTCTTTATCTGGAGGTGTTGTGAGAGGAGCAGAGGGGTCCGAGACTTTCTTTGGGCAGCCTGAGAGATGACCGAGTCCGGTTTAGGCTGACTGACCAAAGCGGCGGGGCTATCCTCCAGAGCCTTATACTTTTTCTCAAGCCGAGGTAGTACCGGGACTACCGTGGCAGGATTCTTCATCACCTTCAATCCTTCATCCCAGACGTGACCAACAATCGGAATAGATCGAACAGCTTTTTTGTAAGGTTCCTTGAAGTCGTAAAGAAAACATTCCGACTGCACTGTGGGCATGGGCAGCTCAAATCTCTTAGCGGCCCTCTCCATTAACTTATGGAAACCCCCTATATCTGCAGGGGGGGAATCCACCGGTGCTGGCGACGGAGAAACTGGATCAGGAATAACAGTCATCCCACTCTGTGTCTGGGTCAGGTAGAGTGACGTTGCCTTGGTCCTCATCAGAGGTGTCATCCTGAATGAGAGGCACAACAGGTGGAACATCCGGGGCTAGCGGCAGAGGTTGAGGCATTGGCGGTGGCAACTGGAGTGTAACAGGGTGAGCAGGAGGAACAGCTGTAAGTGGCACCACCGCTGGAGCTGGAGGCTGTGTTGAGAATCTTCTCCTATAGTCCACCAGCATAGACTGCAAATCTGCCTGAAGGGAGGACGGCATAGAGACCATCTCCTGGTGGTAGTCCCCCTGATAATCCGAGGAAGGATCATATTGCTGTTCTTCCACATATTCGAGATCCGAGTCCGTGTCCTGACATTTGACATGCTGTTGAGAGGGGCTATTTGCATAGCCAAACGGCCCCTCATCTTCTTCAGATTCCTCTTCTTCGAGTAGAAGTGCAGGAGGAAGAGGAGTCACCCTCCTAGGGGAAGTCATGTCCGGTGTAATGCGCCGTTTTCTGACTGAAATGGTGACTTTTTCCGTCATCGACGTGGTAGTCGACAGGAATGTCGTCGACGAGGTCGTAGACGGGAGCGTCGTCGACAAGGTCATAGACGGGAGCGTCGTCGACGAGGTCGTAGACGACGATGAGAAAACCGTCGCTGAAGAAATGGGCGTCGACGACGAGACCGTCGTCACCACAGCCGACGTCATCGTCGACGTGGTAGCCGTCGACACCATCCTCGTCGACATCTTCGTCGACGTCATCGATGCCATCGACGACAATACAGCGACCACTGGCGTTGTAGTTGTCGACGTTGAATCTTGAAGGGTCAAAGCCAGCGGTGAAGTAATCGCCGTCGACGAGCCCGTCGACGGAGGCAACGATTTCACGTGTACCTTTGAAGATTTCGTCGACGGAGTCTTGGTCAACGTCGTCGACGAGTGATTGTCTTTTACAGGTTTTACCTCAGAAGATAGAGATGAGGGCTTTCTGAAGGTTTTTGGAGCCGCTGGAGGAGACGGTGGAGGAACCGAGCTGGATTTCCTCTGGGATACCGCTCCTGCTGACAGTCCTTCCCTCTCCTTTACACCGTGGTGAGGAGATTCGCCAGGACTATGCCCTCCAGACCTATGAGAGGTCTTTTTTAAGGCCTTACCAGGACGTTCCTTAGAAGGTGAAGGTTAAGCCCTACCCCTTTTCACAGACCTTCTGGAAGATGTAGCAGAGGACGACTCACAGTCACTGGAGACTGATTCCTTCCTTGAGTTGAGCTTCTGGAGCCAGGTTAGGAGACGCCACTGATGGTCTCGCAGCGTCTTTGTGGAAAAAGTGCGGCATATTTTGCAGTCTGTTGCCTTATGGTCCAGGTACAGACAGTAAATACAGTCTTTATGCCTGTCCTCTACATACAACCTCTTCTTAGCACAAGTGGCACAAGCTTTGAAGAGGGCCTTCTTCTCCTTATCAGACATTCTGACAAAAATCCCAAGCAGGTCTTGAAGAAAATAGCTGAAAAACTGTAGAAACAGGAAAAAACTGAGCAGAGCTCAGTGGAGACTCCCTTGCACAACGTGCGGTAGAAAATCTGAGGCTCGGAGGTTCTACAGGGTGAGGCTGATCTGATTGGTTGTTCATTCTGTTTGGTCTCTTTTACAAAAAGAGGTGAATGGGTTACAAAACTAGAATGGGCCTAGGCCTAGTTTCTTCTTTTGTAATGGTTTCTATGGCTAATTTGTTTTTACCGGGGACTCCCAGCTCGACGACGGGGAATGATTCAAGCATGGGAATCTATGAAAGTTCCAATACTGGAGTAAATACACACACACATATATATACACACACACACACACACATATATACACACACACACACACACATATATACACACACACACACATATATACACACACACACACACACACATATACACACACACACACACACATATACACACACACACACACACATATACACACACACACATATATATACACACACACACACATATATATACACACACACACACACACACATATATATACACACACACACACACACACACACATATATACACACACATACACACACACACATATACATACACACACATACATACACACATATATACACACATATATACACACACACATATATACACACACATATATACACACACACATATATACACACACACATATATACACACACACATATATACACACACACATATATACACACACACACACATATACACACACACATATATACACACACACACACATATACACACACACACATATATACACACACACACACACACATATATACACACACACACACACACACATATATACACACACACACACATATATACACACACACACACATATATATACACACACACACACATATATATACACACACACACACATATATATACACACACACACACATATATACACACACACACATATATATACACACACACACATATATATACACACACACACATATACACACACACACATATATACACACACACACATATACACACACACACACATACATACACATATATATACACACACACACACATATATATATACACACACATACACACACACACATATACATACACACACATACATACACACATATATACACACACATATATACACACACACATATATACACACACACACACACACACACACACATATATATACACACACACACACACATATACACACATATACACACACACACATACATATACACACATATACACACACACACATATATACACACACACACATATACACACACACACATATACACACACACATATATATACACACACACACACACACACACACACACACGTGTTACCATCCTTGTGGGGACTATGTGTGAACACCTGCCTTGTGGGGACTAACCTTTCCCAATGTTTTATAAATATACCGATGGCAGAAAAATGTTAAGAAAAAATTCATGATTCATGATCCTGCTTCAAATGTACAAATATATTGTTATTTAATCACGCGCACAGAACTATCCTTGTGGGGATTTAAACATGTGCTACCATCCTTGTGGGGACCTGCTTCATAATCATCATTTATGATTCAATACAGTCAAAGACGAATGCCTAAATGTTTCTTTTATCAGTAATACATATAAATAGCATAATAATCTATTCACATTTGAATTGATGTACGTATTTATGGGATACACAAAAGGTGGACTATGCCAGTGGTCCTTATTCTTTTGTGGACTACCACTGAATCACTACTGAATGCCGGGGACCCCCATCTAAGCAATTTCTATGACATGAAACACAAAACAATAAAAAAAATACAGAAACAAGTTTATATCACGCAAAATTAAAAAATATGAAATATTTGATTACATTCATAAACAAAAACAGGCAAAAATCAAAACTGTAATTTTAATCGAAGGTTGGAGAGTTTCAAAATGCAGTATATTTCTAAAAGACAAAGCAATATACTGGATGCTAGCATATTATTTTGTCTTTTTGCTTCAAATGCTTCATATTTTTGTTGGTGTATACCAAAGCTTCATTTGAGAACATCAATCATCCATACTAGATTCATTTTACTATATTTGCACCGCTCCCACAAACCAAAATCAAGATAATAACTTCCGTTATAGCCCCCAATTTCAAATTCCTTCACTTTTACTGAGTTTTAACATTTTTGCTTTTCTATGTATATATATTTTGCTAATTTGATAATATTATTTAATTTTTAAAACAGTTGCGGACCTCCTGAAAAAAGTGTTGCAGGCCTGTAGAGAGTCCCGAACCACAGGTTAAGAATCACTAGATTATCCCAAAATATCACATGCCATACTCACAGAAAGGCACTTAAAACTGTGTTGAATCCATTGCTTAGTGCTCAAAGGCTGAGTGGAATCAAGAGTTTCATTAGTTAATTGCATTTTTGTCAAAGTAGATACTATAGCATATCTCCCTAGGAATGGAATGGAATCTTAATGTCTGCATACAAATGCTGTGTGAAGATGCCTACAGAGTTGGTTTGCGATCGCTGTATAGGAATGGTGTGTAATGATGTCCACAGAGATGGTATGTGATCACAGAGGCACCGGAGTATTTACAGAGATGACGTCTACAACTGTGATGGAAGTACCAACAGTCGGAGCCGTACTTTGGGGGTCCGTGTCGGACCCCCCTGTACGCGTAGCCGCGTGAGTCGCACACAGGGGGGACCCATGGGTCCCCCCTACCTGTGCGTGTACGGCACGAGTCGCTTCGCCGCGTACACGCTGTAGGGGGCGCCCTTGTCCGCCTCGCACCCATTGAGTCAATGGGAGCCCGCGTACGCGTTGTACGACAGGCTCCCATTGACTTCAATGGGAGTCCGACCGACTCGAGTCCGATGGCATACGTGCGCATCGTACTCGTTCGGTCGGGCTGCCAGTGTCCGATTCGGTCGGAAATCTCTCCGAGTCCGGCTCGGTCGGAGAGATTTCCGGCCCGAATCGGACCCAGAGTGTGAAGATAGAGTGTGAAGACAATCTTGTTCAATTCCCCACTGAACTAGAATGTAAAGATAATGTTCAAGTCTCCACGTACACAGCGTGAAGATAAAGATGTTTAAGTCCAAACAGATAGTGTGTGATTGTAGCAATGTTCAAGTCCCCACAGAGATGGTATGTGAACGTAATTATGTTCAAGTCCCCACAAAGCTATTGTGTGATTATAGTGAAGTTCAAGTCCCCATAAGGATAGTGTGTGATCATAGTGATGTTCAAGTCCTCACAAGGATGGTGTGTGATCATATTGATTTTCAAGTCTCCACAGAGATAGTGTGTAGTTATAGTGATGTTCAAGTCCCCATAAAGATAGTGTGTGATCATAGCGATGTTGAATTCCCCACAGGAATAGTGTGAGATTATAGCAATGTTTAAGCCCCACAAACACAATTTGTAATTATAGTGATGTTCAAGTTCTTACAAAGATAGTGTGTGATTAAAATGATAGTGAAGACCCCACATAGAAAGAGTGCCATTACTGGGATTTTCAAGTCCCCATGCAGATTGTTTGTGGAGATAATGATGTTCATGTTCAGAGATAATGGGCCTGAGTCACAAAGGTAATTTATACTTTTGAGTAAGTTAACACTTTTGAGAAAGTTTACTACTTTTCATTATTTGCAAACTTGACATTTGTAGTATATTACACCTCTGAAAAAACCTACACTTTTATAGAAAGTCGAGCACTACACATGACCAATCACTGGTACTGCAACACCCTCCTATAGAAAATATTGGAAGTAGTGGCTTATTACAAAAGTGTAAATTATTACAAAAGTGCAGTTTCTGAATAGCACATTGTAGTATGTTTTGTAGTACCATTGTAGTACTACAAAACATACTACAAAGTGCAGTTTATAAATCAGGTCCTTAGTCTTTACATTGGCATGTTCAAACCTCCACATACATAGTGTGTGATTATAGGGGTGCTCAAGTCCCACAAAATAGTGTGTGAATGTAATTATGTTCACACACCCAGAGTGATAGTGTGTTAAGTTAATGTTAGAGTCCCCACACATTGCTTAAAGATAATGATGTCCAAGTCCAAACAGAGACCGTGTGTGATTGTAGGCATACTCAAGCCTCCACATAGAGAGTGATTGTTGTGGTGTTCTCAACAGATACTTTGTGATTATAGGGATATTCAAGTCCTTCAAAGATGGTGTGTGAAGGTAATGCTCTCTACATCCCCATAGAGATAGTGCATGATTATAGGAATGTTCAGGTTTCCACAGAGATGGTTTGTGAAGGTAAGTATGTTCAAGTCCCCTTAAAGATAGTGTGTGATTATAGTGATGTTCAAGTCCCCACAAAGATAGTGTGTGGTTATAGCAATGTTCAAGTCTCCATAAAGATATTGTGAGGTTATAGCAATGTTCAAGTCCCCACAAAGGTAGTGTGTGATTATAGTGATGGTCTGGTATCCACAGAGATATTGTGTGATTAAAGTGATAGTCAAGACCCCACATAGATAGATTTTTCTGTTTGTGATGTTTTCAATTTATTACTGTTTGAGTACTGCATAAATACTTTACACATTGCCTCAAAATTAAGCCTTTCTGCTTTTGTGTCCTTCCAGAGAGTTAAGGATAGGTTTAGTTAGTGACATTTGAGGTTCAACCTAACAAGGATTGTGATTGTTTGTGGTGGGTCTCACTGCCCTCAACTAATACTCACATTTCTAACCAGCCAAATTGTGAAATGCCTGACGGGATGATCCTGAGTACTCTGAAGAATCTGGGACATGTAAATTCCCTGAAGTCAGCCAACGTGACCTGTGGTTAGTTTCTCAACACTTAGCAGGCCCCACAGTCTCAAGTGCCATTCTCCAATATCTGAGGTGTGCATGTTTCCCCAGTCTGGGGTTATCAGCTGTCTAGCCACACAAAATACATGTGCCATATGCGGAGTGTGCAGTGGATATGTTTGTGTATTGGGTATCCCACGCAACATGTATATATATAATCTGGGAGTACTCTGTTGAAACACGATATCACACTCATCCAGTAGGTTCGACCTGAAGTGCTGGAGTTTAAGGCAAGCACATATTAAGTGTAGTAATGTGCCCTTTTATCCACAATTTTTCCCAAGCACCGTACGTAGAAAGGGTATGATAGCAGTAGAGTGATAGTTTAGAAATAGCCGCTCTTGGCTTAATGCTTCCTGATAAGTTCTGTGATGTAATAAAAAAAGCTCCCCACTTCTTTTCTGCGATCTGATTGACTTATTCCAGTCAGTATATGTGTAAGACCATCTTTTTGTCACTGTCTTTGGTTAGGAGCCATCTTTCAACAGTGTGAGCAGGACTATGGGCAGATGTACGACTGTTTTTTGCGGTCGCAAAAGGGTATTCACTATTTTGCGAGTCACAGACTTGCAAAATAGCGTTTGCGACTAGCTACTAGGAAGGGGCGTGCCAAGAGCGTCCCTTCCTAATAGCTAGTCCAAATGGTATGTACCATTGTTTTGCAACCGCATTTGCAGTTGCAAAACACTCGCAGTTTACCACGTACTTCAAGTAGGTATTAAACCATTTGCAAACGGGAAGGGGTCCCGAGGGGAATGGGTGCAAAAATATTTTTTAAGAGTAGGCAGTGGTCCAAGGGACAAAGTTTAATTTTTCTTTTTTAAATGCATCCCGGCTACATTTTTTTTTTTAAAACTGCTTTATTGAAAAAGCAGTCACAGACATGGTGCGAAAATATTTTTTTAAGAGCAGGCAGTGGTCTGCCCTTAAAAAATGAAACTGAAAAGTTTCATTCTTCTTTTTAAATGCACTATCAGATCACTCTCCAGAGACCTTAATCCTTGAATATATCCTGGCTGCTGCTCAAATCATGGAAAATGAACCAAGCATAAACTTACTGCTGAAAAGAATGAGCTACAGATCATAGCAAGACATATCTGTTGGAAAACAGAGTAACCTCATAGGAAGCGGATAGGACTTCTCTACAATAGGGATCTCTGGAAAGTGATAAGCATGAAAGCGATGCTTCCCCATTAATTATTGGACTGAGAGGAATGGCAGGATCTCCAGCAAATTGGAAAGACAGTGAAGGGAGGGGATTAAACATATTTCACAGGTCTAAATGTGATGCATGTAGCAATTATGTCAGTCTAAAACCTGAGTGCAAAGAGAGATCACCATCCAGCTCAAACCCACAGCACTCTCCAGGTCCCCATAAGGGAACTCACCAGGGGGGATCTGAAGTTGGGCCTGAATAGCAAGTGTGTGATTATTTTTCATGAATTCCAGACTTCAAGTTGCTGGTAAGATTTCACCCTCCTTTGGCTTAGGAGAATACCTAAGCTGACCTCTATCTTTATTGTGTGCCTCATCAATTTAGTGCAGTCCTTCTTTATCTAATTGCCTACAGTGCAGGTTATTGTCCATTGTTCGGTGTGATTGGGGATTGTGGTTTGCCAATAGAAGAGCCTGGCCGGTGTGCACAGGGTCTGTAGAAATTTCTACTCCTGTGAAATCTAGAAATCATTCTAGTTCTGTGAACTCGTAGAATTTGTCATCCATACTGACCCACACTGTGGAGAGATTCCAAAAGCCATGCTCAATGACTAATCCTCAGATGTAATGCCAGGAAGTCTTTTCTGTTTGCATTAGAAGGAAAAATCTGTGACCACCTGACTTAAAAGGAGCATTCTTGTTGGAAGCTTCAATCACTTGTCACACCTGGTTGTGCTTTGGGAAGAAGGTGAATGTTATCTAGGAAGCTCTTGGTGAAGTTCCCGAGTCTAATCTTATACATTATCTGATACTTCAACATTGGTGAAAATTAATGCCCAAAAGCTCAGGCAGTAGCATTGCCAAGAACCCCACTATGTCTTACTTCTTGCCGTTTTTAGGGCTTACATAGAAGCATAGGTTGTCTCATTGTGCTCTGTCTTCAAAGTTTGTGAGTGTCTTGCCAGATCTCATGTTTCCAATTCAGAAAGCTATTCTTGCAAGCCCTAGGTCATCCATTTCTCTGTACTAGTGAGCCTATTTTAAAAAGAGGCAATGTCAAAACTTGCTAATTTAATCTGTCAGTAAGGGTACTGTGCTGCTGTTCATGGCATTGAGTCTCAAGCCAATAGAGGCAATCTCTTTCATTTTAATTGTATGTGTGATTTCTGGCTGTGCTATCGCATTGGGGGCTGAGACAGCTTTCCACCACCAACCCTTAAGGTTCTACAAGCACAATGCCCTAGCTCCCCATGTCCTGCTATTTGAACCAAACACAATTAATTTGCATTTCTTCTTTTTGCAAAAACATTTGTCTTACCTGGAAGTAGAGAATGAAGGACTTACTCAAAATGCATCTCACCCTCCCGTCTATTCCAAAGATTGATGCACTTTTTCCAATTCCCTGGAGCATTACTCCCTAGGCACTCTTGCTTGCCACAGTCTTTAGCCTTCTGCCCCATCCATCTGATTCTTGGTCAAGATGATACTTGGGCATAATCTAGCGGTTTTATGATTCGAATTCTAAAGTGCTTCATAAAGCTACAAAATAGGTAAATAAGTTAATTAGTTAGCTGCTCATGTAGCAGTAATTGAGCGGTCTGGGGACCTTTCTCAGAACATTTTAGATTGTTTATTAATTGAAGTTACTGTCTTGGCAGTGGAATCGACCTCATTTGTAATGCTTTTGATGAGAAAAAACATAGATAAGGGTAACCAGTCAATGCGTTCAGCACTTATCATGAACTAGCCTAAATAGATAAACAAAGCTCCTTTTCCCATTACTTTTGTTTCCTGTAAGCTATGTACAATTGCAAAACAAAAAGAGATAAGGCATGACATGGTCCTCCCCACAGTCACCCAACTGAACACCTAGTTATTCAGCCACTGATTTCCACATATTTTATTTCAGTATTATGGAGTACATAGAATATCACTAACAGCATAGACTGGATTCTAAAAAAAACTCAGAAACCTTAAAGATTACATAAACTAATATATCACTCAACAAAGTTGTTACTGATTATATATGTATAAGAAGTCTGAAATGCTAAGTTTGCTCTACCAGGAATATTTTGGTTAGAAATTCTGCAGGTTGTGCGCATTTCTGCAGTAGGGGTTCAACTCATTGTGCTGCTTAGCCAATGCTTTTCTGAGTGCTTATCAAAGACGCAAATAAAATAAATCTAAGGCCATAATTTCCCGGATATTAAAGAGAGTTGAAATAACAAAGATGTGTAATGTGCGGGATTAACAGACACAAAAAAATATGTCTGTTATGTTGTTGTATTTTACCAAAAGCTTGCAATTAGCACTCAATTCCATGGGACACCAGGAAGAAAAGAAATGAGGCTCTGAATCTTGTCCTCTTTATATGTGTGTTCAAGTCCTGTAGAATTCCATGGCACCTTGTACCAATGGCAGAAAGGCACTTTGTAATCTTAAAGTAACATGACTTGGTAGGGCAGAGGAAGATGCATTATTAGCCAATGGACTGCGAGCTATAACATGAGAAAGATTCATAAAATAAGCAGGCTAATTTACTTAAATGAAAAGCAAGTTGCAGATCTTATTTACATTTTTGTTTTTTAACTTGCACATCTCCTTCAGCATTTCTGATGGACCCATTTTCTACCATTGGCTTGAGTCATCAGGTATTAAATTGTCTTAATGAACATAAATAAACATGTAAGCTATAAAGTGGAAAAAGCACCACAAGTGAAAGGGGAGGGTGGGTTGTTACAAAAGCATCACACATCTGTATGTATCAGGTTTGGGACAACAAGTGTGAACTGTCCCAGTAAATGCAGATAAACAAGACGCCTCGCAATATACTCTATGCATTCCCCGTCGTTTCACAACTATAAGCAATACATCCGAAAAAGACACCCAGCAGTTTAGAGCCCATTGCGTCAACTTGGGCTGACTCAAGCAGAAATGTGCTTAAATTAATTCCCAGTTCTTACAATCACTGATTTTGTGAACCCAACAAAAAAAAAGATGCTGTGTAGGCGAGGTGGGTTCACACCACTGACCTCATGGGCATTGGCTATTATTTCACACAGACTTTTGGCTTGTGCCGTGCAGCCATGTGCACAATGGTTCGTTGGGAGTAGTGTGCACTCATAACATACAGTTTAACACCTGTAAGTACTTTCTATCGTGGTCCATTGTGGCAGGTGTTTAATTTAAAATCTCACTAATTTTTTAGATTTAAACCAATTTAACCATTGTAGGCATATTTTACATCTCACGGGAATTCCTTGTGATTGTGTTTAAGGGTCTGACAGAGTTGAAATATAGACTATGTGCAGCCAATGACCAGTGTACATGAATGACGAAGGGATGGAAAGGCTGCTGCTTTTCTAGTACTCCTGCCCTTATTCCAGTGCCTTTTATTTATGTCAGCTGCTGCTTAGCAGTGCAAATTCGCTCAGTTTCAGTTCATCAAAGAACAGCAGGCCATGATGAACCCAGCATATCATAAACAACAAAAGACAGCCTGCCTCCTAATACGAAAGAGCGGATTATCTCGTTATGATTTGGGGGCAAATTCCAATCTCCAAAGAACCATGTGATTCAGACCCATAAACTCAAAAGAGCCATCAATAATAAAACAATCAGCTTATTTAGTTACGAGCTCTTCAGTATTTAATTCAAAACATGTCAGAATGAATACCCACAAAACATGAACATAATTTCTACCCATACATTAGTGTTTTTCACTATAAGCATCTTCAAGAAATGCTTTTATTCCCTTACAATCGCTCAATCTCATGAACCACAACTACATACATATCATACACACTACACACTAACATACTTCGCATATCAACAAAAAACAGAAATGAAAACAATCTAACAAGGACCAACGTGGGGCTGTCTCCACTTATGGCTCTAAATATAAAAATTCAAAATAGGTGCATCATTAGTAATGATCCTTGTTCAACCTACATAGATAAAGTATTTAATTCAATACATTTTAATATGAGTACATATGTCCTTAGTCCATCTATGTAATATAGTATTCAGTTCAATACATTTTAGTGTCAGCACATCGATCGCATGTTGTGGTCCTTGTATATCTGTTCTTGATATGCACTGACGCGGGTTTCGGTAAGACCGCAATGTGGGTCTTGCCTTCCTCAGGGCGCTCAGATATAAAATTCCCAAATTTATAATGAGAAAGGGAGGGGGGCAGGTCCCAGTGAAGGGTTCTGATAAACGCGTGGGGGGCAAATACCATGCTCCTGGAACAATCGGTGGTTGACGGTCCGCAGAACCCAGCAGATCAGTCCGAGACGGATCTCTCATAGCATAAATCTTGCCCCAGGTGACTTTGACTGCCAGGTGGGTAACAGAGACTTCTGCCTTATTTAGGCCCTAATTACGAGTGTGGCGGTCTTCGGACTGCCACATTACGACCCTAGTGGTCGTGCTGCCCTGGGACTGCCGATATCGCCAGGGAACTAGCATTCCCTGGCAGTGGCGTGGTGGTCAAGAGGCCGCAATATGCTTAACGGGACCACCGTGGTCCCGCCAAGCATATTGCGAGTTTCCTCTCCGCCAGAATTTTCATGGCGGTTCCTCTGCCATGAAAACCTTGGCGGAGAGGAAACAAAATGGGCTCTACAGGGCCCCCTTTTGCCTCACACCCTGTGTGTGTACACAGGGGGGCACAACATGTGCCCCCCTGTGTGCATGCACAGAAGTTCCTGCACGGCATGGACTTTTCAATCCATGCCGTTCAGGAACTGTTTTTGGCATTCCCATTTTAGGGCCTATTTTATAGGCACTGCCGTGGGAACACCCAAATAAACGCCCACCAGTGACTAAAAAAGTCATAATGCGGTGGGCGTTTATCACGCGGGTTTGGCAGTGTGGCGGTCTCGCCGGCGCACTGTCAAACTCGTAATTGGACCCTTAGGGGCCGATTCCGATTCGGGTTCTCCGAACGAGTCGGATTCGGAGAGATATTCGACCGAACCGGACTCTAGCAGTCCGACCGAACGAGTACGATGTGGACGCATGCTATCGGACTCGATTCGGTCGGACTCCCATTGAAGTCAATGGGAGCCGGTCGTACGACGCCTACACGGGCTCCCATTGACTCAATGGGTGCGTCGCGAACAAGGGCCCCCCCTACAGCGGGTACGCGTCGGTGCGACTCGCGTACAGGGGGGTCCGACACGGACCCCCGAAGTCCGGCTCCAACTGCTCTTTCGAGCCGGACGGCGCGAGTCGGTCGGACTTTTCGAGGCGCGCATCGTACTTGCCCGGTCGGGGAACGTCTCCATTGCGTGGTGCGAGTCGAGTCCGTACGAGTCGGTCGGAGCGGTTCGGAGCCGGGAACGAGTCGGGAACGAGTCGGGAACGAGTCGGGAACGAGTCGGGAACGAGTCGGTCGGGGATTTCGCGTACGCTCGCATCGTACTTGCTCGCGCGGACGGGTGTTCGAATCGGTCGGAAACAGGGCGTCCGAATCGGATCCGGTAAAGCCGAATCCGATTCGGTGCCCTACCGGCCGAGATCGGAATCGGCCCCTTAGTGTTTTCACGTGGAAAAGCTGTGTTAGCAAGTGCATAAAGATGGTACATTATTATCATATCATTTTTTTCTCTATTAAACTCATTGTGGCACCACTTTCTTAGTACCTGAATACTGTGAGAATAATTGAAAGTGGACCAGTTAACTACCATAAAATAGTACTGTGTTGAGCGGAAAAGATATTTTTGTTGGAAATCTGTAAAATATGTTGCTGGTGCTGGATTATGTGGCATGTGAGCAATGACTGTTTGTCCTTTCTACCTTCCAAAGTAAAATATTTATAGCACATATATGATGTTGTATTCAGCTGAAAACAATCCTTGGAATAAAGGGTGTGCCTCTTTTATTCTGCGCATCCAATATTGTTCGAAAAAGTGCTTCAATGTTGGGTTTACCCTGTGTCCACTGCATAGGGCTAATGAAGGATCTCTGTCCTCTACAAATCAGCCCTCCAGAAAAGCATACTACACTATTTACACATGTACATAGTGCCTGTGTTGCGTGCATTTATGTATACGTTTATAAAATACTGTGGCAGTCAACAGAGTTTCCAGAAGGAGGGAGATTTTTGGTTTGCTAGGAACTTTGGCACGTTTTGACCAATTTTTGCAAACCTTTAAGAAAAAAGTTCACCCACCTGAGATTTTTCCTGGTAAGTTTCAGGGTGATCTATCAAAAGGGGCCCAAGGAAAAGGAGGTTCACTTTTTCCCCATGCAATTTCCATAAGAAGTTTTTTAACAGCATGACAACCAAAACAGCTAAACAGAATT
>CAWUFW010000196.1:4475925-4478425 GCA_963921515.1 Calotriton arnoldi | reverse complement strand
GTCTGATCTCTCCATGGTTCTGGGTTAAGAGGCGTGGGGAGAGGTGTCGTTTTTGGTGCGGGATTACAGATAGTTCCAGTAATGTGGTGTACCACGGTTGTCTGGCCCATGTTGGAGCAACTAGGATGAGAGTGAGTGTTGCTGCAGTTTGCGCACCACCAGTGGAATGAGTGGGAGAGGCGGAAAAGCGTACGCAAATCTGCCTGACCAATTCATCCATATCGCATTGCCTTTGGACAATGGGTGTGGATATCTGGCGGCGAAGCTTGGGCATTTGGCGTTTGTCTGTGGCGAAGAGATCTACCTGTGGCTGCACCCACATGTGGAAGAACGGTTGAAGGACTTGTGGATGAAGTTCCGACTCGTGAATCTGTTGCGTCTGACGACTTAACAGATCCGCTATGTTGTTCTGGACTCCTGGAACGTGTTGTGCTAGGAGAAAAATGTTCTGAGGAATAGCCCATCTCCATATGCTTTGTGCTGGTTGCGAGAGCTGTAGGGAGTGTATCCCGCCTTGTTTTTGTATGTAGTACATTGTTGTCATGTTGTCGGTCCGGACTAGGACAGCTTTGCCTGATATTTGTTTCTGGAATGACTTTAAGGCCAGGAATATGGCTAGTAACTCCAGGTGATTGATATGGAGTAACTTCTGTTGAGGCGTCCACCTGCCCTGTATGGTGTGATGTAGTAGATGAGCTCCCCAGCCGGAGAGCAATGCGTCTGCTGTTAGCACAATCTGTGGAACCGGCTCGATGAACGGTCGCCCCTTGGAAAGGTTTTGGGTGTTCCACCACTGCAGAGAGCGATGCGTGCGGCCGTCCACCAACACCAGATCTGTTAGCTGACCTTGAGTCTGGTTCCACTGACGTGCTAAACATTCCTGTAGGGGACGCATCTGGAGTCTTGCGTGAGGTACTATAAAGATGCAAGAGGCCATCATCCCTATCAACTGCATGAACACTCGAGCTGGAAGAGAGTGTTGCGGCTGAAATTGTGTTATGAGGCTTTGTATACTTGCTATCCTGAGTGGACTGGGATATGCGAGTGCTTTTGAGGTGTTTATTGTGGCACCGAGGTACTGTTGCATGTGGGACGGTTGCAGATGAGACTTTGCTTGGTTTATGGTAAACCCTAAGTCGTGGAGTAGTTGGATTGTGGCGTAAGTGTGATGTACACACTGGCTGTAGGATTTGGCTTTTACGAGCCAGTCGTCTAAATATGGGAAGACGTGAATTTGTTGTCTTCTTAGGTGAGCCGGACCAACTGCCAGACATTTTGTGAAGACTCTGGGCGCTGTGGTGACTCCGAATGGGAGTACCTTGAATTGGTAATGCTGACCGTCCACTACAAACCTGAGATATTTCTTGTGAGAGGTGTGAATGGGAATGTGGAAGTAGGCGTCCTTGAGATCTAGAGTGGCAAGGAAATCGCCCTGTGTGAGAAGAGGAAGGACCTGTTGAAGTGTGACCATGTGAAAATGGTCTGATTGTATGTACAGGTTTAGGGGTCTGAGGTCTGAGGTCTAAGATGGGTCTCAGAGAGCCGTCCTTCTTCGGAATGAGGAAGTACAGGGAGTAAACCCCTGTGTTTTGCTGATGTAGGGGAACTGGTTCTATTGCATGTTTTTGTAGGAGGGAAAGCACCTCTTGCTTTAGCAGCGATAAATGTTCTTGTGACATTGGGCGCTGTCTGGGTGGTATGTTTGGGGGGGTAGAGGTGAGTTCTAGACAGTAACCCGATTGGACGATTTGTCTGACCCACCTGTCTGTAGTGATGTTGTTCCAGACAGGTAGGAATTGTAGCAATCTTCCCCCGACCGGAGTGGAATGGAATGGTCCGGGGGGAGCGGAGGGACGTCATTGGGTAGGGGTGGAGGCGGAACGAGTATTGTTGGTTTTGCCTCTACCTTTGTTGTTATTGCCTCTGAAGCCTCCTCTTTGATAACCTCTGGTGAATGTGGTCTGGGTGGGATTTTTATAGGACGTGGAGGGGTTGTCAGAGGAATAGCCTCTGGAGGTGCCCTTGTAAGAGGAGCGACGAAAAGAACGTCTGGGAGCTTGCGATTGCAAGGCTCCCATTGATTTAGCCGTGTCAGTGTCTTTTTTCATCTTTTCTAGATATGAATCCACGGCAGGGCCAAACAGGTGTTCCTGATCAAATGGCTGATTAAGTATGGAAGTCTGTACTTCTGGCTTAAAACCTGAAATGCGTAGCCATGCATGTCTCCGTAGAAGGACACTTGTGTTAATGGCTCGGGAGGCGGTGTCTGCCACGTCTAACGCGCAACGAATGGAGGCGTTTGTTATGAGCTTACCCTCCTGTATGAGGTCGTTGGCCTTGGTTTTGTATTTGTCAGGGAGGTGTTGCAATAGGGTCTCTAGCTCGTCATAGTGTGCCCTATCGTATCTAGCCAACAGGGCTTGTGTGTTGGCGATCCGCCATATATTGGCTGCTTGTGACGCTGTACGTTTACCAGAAGCGTCCAAGAGTTTTGATTCCT
>CAWUFW010000196.1:2528425-2530925 GCA_963921515.1 Calotriton arnoldi | reverse complement strand
CGATCCCGGCTCCGGCTTCGGCCCCGGCCTCGATCCCGGCTCCACAACCCCCATCGACGCCGGTCGACCTCACGACACCTCCGCCGGCGCCGATGTCTCCGGTGCCGTTCTCGACGCCGCCCTGGGCTCCGGGCGGCGTCGTCCCCCAGTTCCTTCCGGCTCCGGACATGGACCCGGAGCGACGTCGCTCGACGCCGGCTCCGGCGCCGATGGGACCTTGGGTCCCAAATGTCCCTCCTCCTCCTTATTTTGAACCAGAGGAGGACCAGGAGGACTGGGAGGGGTCTGATGACCCTCTGACTCGCAACTGTCAGTATGATGAGGACTGGACAGAGAGTCTAGGGAGGCCAGTGGTCTGGATACTTCTCCTGACACTGGCATGCTGTCTCCTCCCGTGGCTACGGAGGAGGGGGCCAATTTTGGTACGGTGTTGCGTAGGGCTGCTGGGGCCTTACGTCTCCAGCTCCCTACTTTGACGGTCAAGCCTAACATCTTGACAGAGGTGCTTCAGCCGGCAGCCTCCTCTGCGGAGACTGTGCTGCCGTTTAACGACGCCCTCACAGACGTTCTTTTGGGCGCCTGGTCCAAGCCCAACACAGGGGCTCCTGTGGATCGGAACGTGTCACGACGCCATCGCCCCGCTCCGGGCGACCCCCTGTTTCTTTCTGTCCACCCCACTCCTGAGAGCTTGGTTGTCCAAGCCTCCGCTTCCCAAACCGCCTTCCCTACCGCTCCTCCGGATAGGGAATCCAAACGCCTGGATCAGTTTGGGAAGAAAGGTTTTCTTCCTCCAGTGCTGGCTTGCGGTCCGTTAACACCGCTTGTCTTTTGGGCCGATATACCCACTCTCTGTGGGATTCGGTGGCGGATGTTTTGCCCCAGTGCCCTGAGGAGGTCCAGGCACTGCTTTCCCGCGCCATTGCGGAAGGAAGGGATGCGGCCAAATACACTATCCGTTGTGGCCTTGACACCGCCGACTCGCTGGGCAGGTCGATTGCAACGACGGTGGCGCTCCGCCGCCACGCCTGGCTGAGAACCACTGGTTTTTCAGGGGATGTCCAGAATACTCTCATGGACATGCCCTTTGATGGAGTCGGTCTTTTGGGTCCAAAGCAGACCATGCGTTGGAGCGCTTTAAGGACTCACGGGCTACTGCCAAGTCCCTGGGCCTTTCTGCTACATGCCCTCCGCTGCCTTCTGCTTTTCGCCCCTATCGTGGCCACGGTAGGGCGCCCCTTCACGTCAGCAGCCCAGCCACCGGCCCGCGCAGCAGGCGTCTTCGCGTGGCCGAGGACGTGGATTCCGCCGTGGCGGATCGGGCAACCAGCGTGCGGGTCAGGCCACCACCTCCAACCCGTCCGCGGCCTCCAAGCCCTCCTAGTCCCTCCTTTCAGGTGCACGGCACGCCAGTAGGGGGCAGGGTCCGCCATCACCTTCCCCACTGGCGCACCATCACCTCCGACAGGTGGGTCTTGGACATTGTCCGAAGGGGCTACTCCCTCCCCTTCGAGACCACCCCCCAGCCATGCCACCTCAATTCCACCGCATGTCAGGGGATCACTTGGTGCTTCTACAGAAGGAAGTCACGGCCCTCTTGACCAAGAGGGCCATCGAGCATGTTCCGACCCCAGAAGTAGGGCGTGGTTGCTACTCCCACTACTTTCTGGTGCCCAAAAAGGACAAGGAGGACATGCGTCCTATCTTGGACCTCCGGAACGTCAATCGCTTCCTCCGGAAGGAGAAGTTCAAGATGCTCACCCTAGCTCAGGTCTTGACTGCCCTCGACCCAGGAGACTGGTTGGTAGCGTTGGACTTGCAGGACGCGTATTTCCACATCCCCGTCCTGCCGGCCCACCGGCGTTACCTTCGGTTCACGGTAGGCCCCGAGCATTTTCAGTTCACCGTGCTCCCTTTGGCCTTACCAGTGCCCCTCGGGTGTTCACGAAAGTGATGGCGGTGGTCGCAGCTCATCTGCGCCGGGCAGGGGTTTCAGTCTTCCCCTACCTCGACGACTGGCTGCTGAAGGCGGGCTCGTCCCAGGCAGTCGTCTCCCACCTCCAGACTACGGCCGAACTCCTGCACTCGCTGGGGTCCTCCATCAATGTGCCGAAGTCGCATCTGATTCCTTCTCCACAGCTCCTTTTCATCGGAGCAGTTCTGGACACGACGCAGTTTCGGGCCTATCCTCCCGAACGGCGAGTCCGGGATATTCAGGCTATGATTCCGATCTTTCGGCCTTTATCCTGGGTTTCGGTAAGGATGACCCTGAGGCTGCTGGGCCTCATGGCCTCCTGCATCCTGCTGGTCAATCATGCCAGATGGCATATGCGGGCTCTGCAGTGGGACCTGAAGTTCCAGTGGGCGCAGCACCAGGGCGACCTGTCCGATCACGTCCAGATCTCGGAGGGGACTGCAAAACAGTTGCAGTGGTGGCTCTCGAACCGGCAATGGGTCATGGGCAGATCCCTCTCCCTTCCCCAGCCAGAGCATACAGTTGTGA
>CAWUFW010000196.1:2515925-2523425 GCA_963921515.1 Calotriton arnoldi | reverse complement strand
CTCCTTAACAGCGCCTCGCGGTTGCCACCGCGTCTAAGTGGAGGAATAGTATCCACCACAAAGTAGCTAAAATGATCAAGGCAGTTTTTGTGAACTTCATTAAAATGCCTGGCAACTGGGTAGGCTGCATCGTTGTTACTGATTGCCCTCATGTGCTGGAGTATCCGCTTGTGCACCTGCAACTTGGTACTCCCAACATATTGCAGGCCACAGGAACACTCCAGCACATAAACGGCAAATTATGTCTTGCATGTGAGTCTCTTGGAAATTGTAATGGGCAACTGTTGAAAGGGGCTTTTGTATGTAGCTTTATTTTTACCATATCTACATGCTTTACATGTTTGACATCGGGTAAAGCCTTTCACATTCGATAGCCATGATTTAGCCACCGTAATTTCAGGACTGCTTTTAACCAACATGTCGCTCACAGCGCGTGCTTTACTGAATGTTATGTTAGGTGTGTTCCTGAGAGTTTCACCTATTGTGGGGTCATTACGAACTACCACCCAGTTTTTATTGATTAGTTTGCGCAGGACCCGGTGTTGACGGTTATAGGTTAGAATTAACCGAGGCTGATCAGCCCCTGTTGTTGGTGCTTCTTTGGGTTCCCTTTCTTTCTTGGGAATTAGTGCCATAGCTCTGGGTATTGAGTTAGTTTTATGGATGGCCCTGTCAAGGATATCTGTCGAATAACCTCTAGCTAGAAACCTATTCTTGCTCTCAGTTTGGGCTGCTAAGCACTCTGCATCCACGCTACAAATTCGTCTGATTCGCAGCATTTCCCCAAAAGGAATGCTGCGAATCAAGTGGTCTGGGTGATGGCTGGTAGCGTGAAGCAACGTGTTGCCTGCTGTAGATTTTCGATGTAAATTAGTTTCGAGTTTTCCCTG
Organism: Calotriton arnoldi; assembly: GCA_963921515.1. Taxonomy (NCBI): domain Eukaryota; kingdom Metazoa; phylum Chordata; class Amphibia; order Caudata; family Salamandridae; genus Calotriton; species Calotriton arnoldi. The sequence goes on along the minus strand of CAWUFW010000196.1, from coordinate 2,522,535 downwards.
ACTGACATATATTTCCACATCCAAAAAGTTAACTGTATTTTTGCTGATATTTGACACAAAGTGCAGGTTCAAATCATTATCATTGATCTGTTCTATAAATGAGAGAGCTTCTTGTTCATTACCCCTCCAAATCAAAAATAAATCATCAATGTAACGATACCATCTGATTACATTATTTGCCAAAACATGCGCAAATTTAGTTTTGAGGACCTGCTCCTCCCATAGTCCCATATGGAGACAAGCATAACTTGGGGAGAAGCAGGCCCCCATGGCAACTCCTCTCATTTGCTGAAAAATTTGGTTGTAAAATAAGAAAAAGTTGTTGGTCAGGCATATTAAGATCTTATTCAATAGCATCCTGTTATGATTCCACATGCACATAGGTTTTTTGTTAAGAAAGTACTCTACAGCTTTGATTCCATCACGATGGTGTATGCTCGTATAGAGCGCACTGACATCCAAAGTGATGAGGACATAGTCTTCTTGCCAAATTACCTCCTCCATCTTTCTTAGAAAGTCACTAGTATCTTGTATGTAGGAGGGCAGTTGTTTGACGTGTTCCTGCAAGAAGAAATCTACATATTTGGTGGTATTCTCCATTATACTGTCGCGTGCTGAGATAATTGGCCTTCCCGGTGGCTTGGCCGCGTTCTTATGAATCTTGGGGATAAAATAAATGACCGGCATCACCGGATGGTCATTTTTAAGGAATTTAAATTCATCCCCACTTAACAGCCCCGCACCCTTCCATGCTACAAGTTTAACATAGAATTCGCTCCACGCTTCCCTCACTGATTTCATGTCACTGCGCTTGTAGCAATCCCGGTCATTGAGGTGGCTGTATGCTTCCTCCAGATACAGATCACGTGGCCAGAGGACCACGTTCCCACCCTTATCGGATTGTCGTACTACAATATTCTCTTCTGCTTGTAGTTTTTTTATAAGTTGGCCATAACATTTGTTTTGGTAGGAGAATTTGCGACGTGTATGTAATGTAGAGATGTGCAATTTCTTCAGTTGATTAGTCATTAATTCATTAAACACATCTAAGTTGTCGTGTAACATTATTGGATTAAATGTCAATTTGGGCTTGAAAGGTGTCTGTCCAGCCATACTGGTGCTTGGTACTCTTGCTACTCCAGCTTTTGGGGAACTTTGAGAGCTTGAACCTTCCTCATAAAGCTCATGTAGGTCATGTAATAGTTCCATATCTTGGACCGTGAGGGTGGATGGACTTGTTGTCAATGGAACTGCAATTATCCGATTTGAGGTTTGTTCTTTCCTCTGTAGCATATGAAACTTGCGCAATTTCAGTTTCCTTGTGAATTTGTAAATATCTATGCGCGTCTGTGCATAATTGAAGTCACACGCTGGACTAAAAGATAATCCCAATGAGAGGATATCACGTTCATTATCACTCAAATCCATGGATGTTAAATTGATTACAGCCAATCCATTGTCCTTACGGAACCCCTTGCTGATGTTTACTTGCGGTTCCATCTTTTGTAGGGCTTTTTGTTGTTTTGCTTGGGCGCGTTCCCTGAGCCCATGCCTTTCGCGTCGTTCCCTGCGTTTGAGGTTGAGTCTTTGTCGTTTTTGTTTAATTTTTGCATCCTTGGGCGTAATGTTTGTCTCCTGTCCTGGCGCAGACAGTCCAACTCCTGCGCCAAGGACAACTTTGTAAACCCCAACCTTGCAGTGGCATTTGCCTGCTCACCCTCAGATTCACTCCCAGGTGCCGAACTTAAGTCCGACATAGATGTTGAGGACTGTGCTCCATCTGTTGTATTAGCTGTTGTAACTGCATCACGTTTTTGCTCCTGGGGCTGTTTGAGGGACTGAAATTTTTTGGCAAACGTAAAGACCTGACCATTTTGATAGTCCAGTTTATCCCTTTGGAATTTAAAGACTTTGCGTTTTTTGATAACATCTTCCTCTTTAAGTAGGCGACCTAGCATTTCTTGACGCAGTTTTTTCTCATTAGCGGACGGGCCCATTTTGTTTATTTCCTCATTGATTTCATCCATTTTAAACAGTAGGGTGGCGCGATCACTCTCCGCATACTTGACCAGAATCCTAACTAACTTGCAAAAAGATTCCAAATTGCATTCCGCCCACTCAGTTAACATTTTGGGATCCGGATTCTCATAGCTAGGCGCCAGCATAATGCGGAGCCCCCGGCAGGAAGCGTTCTTTCGTGTACCGGAAGAGATCTCTGTTCCTGTGTGTATATATATATATATATATGTGTGTATATATATATATATATATGTGTGTGTATATATATATATATATATATATATATATGTGTGTATATATATATATATGTGTATATATATATATTCACTGAAAAAACCATAGGTTTCAGGCACGTTATAGTTAGAAATTAGCATTTAAAAAACCTTAGAAATTCACTGAAAAAACCATAAGGTTTTAGGGACAGTTATAGTTAGTTGGACATTGCACTCGTACAAAACCCGTGAAATTCCCCCGTTATAGTTAGTTCAGGTAACTATAACTCGCGCCCCCGCAATGCACTGCTGATGACGTCACATATTACATCACTCATGACATGGTCAGTGACATCACTGATGACATCACTGATGACATCTCAAATGACATCACTGATGACATCACTGATGACATCATCCAGTGACTGTGTGTTTCTGTAAAGTTTAAATATGTTTAATATATATAGGGAAAGGCGTATTGAAGAATGAGTGGGTATAGAAGCGCCTGAATGGATGATTTAGAAGGTGCGTGACTGAGTCTATAAGTGAGTGATTAAACGTATCTTACTGGATGCATGGGTGAGTGACTAAACTGTGTGAATGTCTGTATCCGTCTGTCTGTTGTTGTGTAAGCAACTGCATGGGTTTCTGACTAGCTAAATGAGTGTCTATATGGGTTATGGATTGGTTCTCTGAGTATCTGTATGGGTGCCTCAGTGTTTGTGTGGGTGGGGTGTGTGTGACTCTGTGCATAGATGTGTGAGTGGGTGATTCACTGGGTGCATGGTTTCAAGAGTGCGTCTGTGATGGACTGTATGGGTGGGTGAGTGTGTGTATGGGTGTGTTAGTGATTGAATGTATATCTCAGTGGTACATGTGTGAGTAACTACATATGTGAAAGGCAGTATATATGTGTGTTGGAGTATATAAATGGCTATAAGTGAGAGTGTGTGATTGTGAGAGTGGCTATATGGATGAGTGTGTACTTGCATCAGTGATTGCATAGGAGCGTAAGAATGTGCTAGTATTTTTATGAGTAAGTGAGCTGGTGTGTATAACTGTATAGGTGAGTAAATTGGAGTGTGATTAATTATTTGCATGACTGACTAGGTGTGTGAGTACCTCTATGGATGAGTTGCGTTGTGTGAGTGTTTATATAGGTGTATGAGTGCATATGATAGTCCTGTACTGAGTGACTGTAAGTATGAGTGACTGTACGGGTGAGTGAGTAGATGTGTGTGTGTAGACCTAAGAATCAGTGAGTGGGTATGTACTTATTGGTATTGGAGTGTGTATGGTTTTGAGAATGGCAGTCTGTAATGTAGAGTGGGTGTATCAAAACTTATATTAGGGTGTGAGAAGATGCATTAAATTCTCACATGGATGATGTCATCAGTGATGTCATCAGTGATGTCATTTGAGATGTCATCAGTGATGTCATCAGTGATGTCACTGTCCATGTCATGAGTGATGTAATATGTGACGTCATCAGCAGTGCATTGCGGGGCGCGAGTTATAGTTACCTGAACTAACTATAACGGGGGAATTTCACGGGTTTTGTACGAGTGCAATGTCCAACTAACTATAACTGTCCCTAAAACCTTATGGTTTTTTCAGTGAATTTCTAAGGTTTTTTAAATGCTAATTTCTAACTATAACGTGCCTGAAACCTATGGTTTTTTCAGTGAATTTCTAAGGTTTTTTAAATGCTAATTTCTAACTATAACGTGTCTGAAACCTATGGTTTTTTCAGTGAATTTCAAAGGTTTTTTAAATGCTAATTCCTAACTGTAACATGTCTGAAACCTACGGTTTTTTCAGTGAATTTCAAAGGTTTTGTAAATGACAATTTTTAAATGTATTAATTGTTATATTTATTTTTTTCATACTGATTTACTACATTTTTAGAAACAATTTTTTTTTACATATTTTATTTTTTAAATTACATTGTAATTACATTATACATTACAAAAAATAATTTCTCAGAATGAATTACTTTAGTTTAAATACTTTGCACATAGGCAATAGACTTTTAAGTACAGTAGTTACAGTTGTTGCAATGGGCAACACATTTTCAAACACAATGCAACATTCAGCTCAATGTGAATTTCTAGTTAAATGCAATTAGTTACTTTATGGATTACTTTTCTAACCACAGGACTGGATCCTAGATTCAGTCCTGGGACATCTCCTGTAAACAGTTGAGTAAAAGCGTTTTGGTTACAGTAGTGATTTTTAAGGAATATTATTGTATTTTAAAAGTTGACACTTAGAAACTTTTTCTCATAGAATCACCAATGTTATCCTATGGAAGGAAATTCACTTAGCAGGTAAAAACTGTTATCGTTACTTTTTCTTACTCAGTGTTGGATCCTGGATCCAGCACTGGTGCATCTCCTGTAAACAGTTGAAAGAATGCGTTTAAGTCATACAGGCGATTTTTAAGGAATATTTGTAGTTTGTGAAAATCGACACTTTGAAACTTTTCTGTTGAAAACCAGACAATGGATTCCTATGGAAGGAAATACAAGTTACTGGTAAGTACGGTTAGAATTACTTTTCAGGGTCAGTGCTGGGCTAAAAGATGCAGCACTGGGTTCTCTCCTGATAACAGGTGAGTAAATTGGAATTCGTACTTTGGTTGATTTTAGAGGAATATTATAAAGTTCCAAAACTCCACACTTAGAAGAATTTCCAAGTGAAACCAGTCAATGTTAGCCTATGAAGGAAATTCAAGTTACCGGTAAGTACGGTTAAAATTACTTTTGAGGATCAGTACTGGTCTGAAAGATGCAGCACTGAGGTCTCTCCTGATAACAGGTGAGTAAATCGGAATTCGTATTTCGGCTGATTTTAGAGGAATATTTTAAAGTTCCAAAACTCCACACTTAGAAGAATTTCCAAGTGAAACCAGTCAATGTTAGCCTATGGAAGGAAATTCAAGTTACTGGTAAGTACGGTTAAAATTACTTTTCAGGACCAGTACTGGGCTGAAAGATACAGCACTGAGGTCTCTCCTGATAACAGGTGAGTAAATCGGAATTCGTATTTCGGCTGATTTTAGAGGAATATTTGTATGTTTCAAAAATCAACACTTAGAAACTTTTTCAGCAAAAAGCAGGCAATGATATCCTATGGAAGGAAATTCAATTTACTGGTAAGTACGGTTAAAATTACTTTTCAGGATTAGTACTGGGCTGAAAGATGCAGCACTGAGGTCTCTCCTGATAACAGGTGAGTAAATCAGAATTCGTAGTTCGGCAGATTTTAGAGGAATATTTGCACAATGGTGAAGGGAGGGGGCGGGCCTGAGGTGACATCTGTGCAAACGCGCCCTGTGGCGCGTTTTAAGTTGGGGGATTAAGTCCCCTTGAATCATGAGGGTCCCTAGGGGCCAACTAGCCCACCAGGAACCTCCAGTATGCGCCAGGGGCTGCGTTGCAGAGACGTGTAGAGAGGCCACACCCCATTTTACACCTCTCTGCAACGCAGCTCTGTGGCGCTTTCTGGATGTACCTGTTGGGCTAGTTGGCCCCAGGGACCCTCAGGATTGAAGGGGATTTAATTCCCCATCTTAAAACGCGCCATGGGGCCTGTTTGCACACATGTCACCTCAGGCCCGCCCTCCCTTCACCACTGTGCAAACGCGCCCGTGGTGCGTTTTAAGTCGGGGATTAACTCCCCTTGAATCCTGAGGGTCCCTGGGGTGCAACTAGCCCACCAGCTACCTCCATTAAGCGCCACAGAGCTGCGTTGCAGAGAGGTGTAAAAGGGGCGTGGCCTCTGTACAGCTCTCTGCAAGGCAGCCCCTGGCGCATACTGGAGGTTCCTGGTGGGCTAGTTGGCCCCCAGGGACCCCCAGTATTCAAGGGGAATTACTTCCCCTTCTTAAAACGCGCCAGGGGGCGCGTTGCAGAGTACTGCAGGGAGGGGGCGGGGCCTCCGGCACGATGCCGTTTTTGTTTTTTGTTTTTTTTATGGGAGGGGGCTGCGTGACCCCCTTCCTCGGCCACTTTTGGCCCCGGGGACCCCATCCCCGGGGCCTGGGCATTTTTTTTGTTTTATTAAAAAAAAAAAAAAAACGGGAAGGGGGCCGCGTGGGCCCCCTTCCCTGGGCCTCTATTGGCCCCGGGGACCCCATCCCCGGGGCATGCCCTCTTTTTAAATAAAAAATATGGGGGGGCTGCGTGGCCCCCCTCCTCAGGCCATTTAAGGCCCCGGGGACCCCATCCCCCGGGGCCGGCCTTGCCCTTATTTTTTTATTTTTTTATTTGGGGAGGGGGGCTGCGTGGCCCCCCTCCCGGGCCACTTATGGCCCCGGGGACCCCATCCCCGGGGCCTGGCCTCTGGTTGGGGACTGTGGGGGTCCCCAAACCCCC
>CAWUFW010000196.1:2498425-2505925 GCA_963921515.1 Calotriton arnoldi | reverse complement strand
CAAATTTGGGTTTGCTGAGTAGGCTGCCAAACATTACATCAGGTCAAGTACCTCTCACTGGCGCGCGGGTGCTTCTTCCACGAGCTTGTCAGCTCAATGACTCACGGGAGTACTTTTAAACAGGAACAGGGGTGGGAGCACACCGCTTCAACCCCCAGCAAGGTTCGCCCCTGGCATTCTGGTAAATGCAGTCTCATGTTGCTTGCTTTCCTAAGGTATTCCAAGTGTTTCGCCAGAGTTGGCGCAGATAGTGCTAATCTCTAGACACGTGTTTCTGGTTCTTTAACCGTCATCAGTAGAGATTACAGGCTTCAAATTTGGGGTTTGCTGAGTAGGCTGCCAAACATTACATCAGGTCAAGTACCTCTCACTGGCGCGCGGGTGCTTCTTCCACGAGCTCGTCAGCTCAATGACTCACGGGAGTACTTTTAAACAGGAACAGGGGTGGGAGCACACTGCTTCAACCCCCAGCAAGGTTCGCCCCTGGCTTTCTGGTAAATGCAGTCTCATGTTGCTTGCTTTGCTAAAGTATTCCAAGTGTTTCGCCAGAGTTGGCGCAGATAGTGCTGATCTCTAGACACGTGTTTCTGGTTCTTTAACCGTCATCAGTAGAGATTACAGGCTTCAAATTTGGGGTTTGCTGAGTAGGCTGCCAAACATTACATCAGGTCAAGTACCTCTCACTGGTGCGCGGGTGCTTCTTCCACGAGCTCGTCAGCTCAATGACTCACGGGAGTACTTTTAAACAGGAACAGGGGTGGGAGTACACTGCTTCAACCCTCGTGGTAGAAGCACCCGCGCGCCAGTGAGAGGTACTTGACCTGATGTAATGTTTGGCAGCCTACTCTGCCAGATCCCCACAAAAACCCCCCAACCATAGAACGGAGCTGTGTGAATACAGAAGCCGGCACCCAAATCGGCAGCGTTCTAAAATAGTACAGGAGTCTGGGGAGCGCCACCATCGTCAGGAGTGCTACGCGGCCCGCCACCGAGAGCAGCAAAGTACTCCAGAAGGCGAAACTACTCTTAAGGCCCCGGATGGCCTTACCCACATTACCCTCCAGCATATCCTCAGATGTGTGGTATATATGAGTGCCAAGGTAGGGCAAACATCGGGGCTCCCAGCGAACACCCGCGACTTGGGAAGTCTCCTCACCCGACGCCACCACTGGAAACAGGCATGTCTTAAGCCAATTCACCCCCAACCCGGAGACCGCACCAAAATCGTGAAGCAACCGTTTCGCTCCGTCTAAGGCTTCTCCCTGATTAGCTAGGAAGATTAATAAATCATCAGCATATAAGGAAATGTATTGCGTTTCCCCGCGAAGATCCAACTGTAATCTCTACTGATGACGGTTAAAGAACCAGAAACACGTGTCTATAGATCAGCACTATCTGCGCCAACTCTGGCGAAACACTTGGAATACTTTAGCAAAGCAAGCAACATGAGACTGCATTTACCAGAATGCCAGGGGCGAACCTTGCTGGGGGTTGAAGCGGTGTGCTCCCACACCTGTTCCTGTTTAAAAGTACTCCCATGAGTCATTGAGCTGACGAGCTCGTGGAAGAAGCACCCGCGCGCCAGTGAGAGGTACTTGACCTGATGTAATGTTTGGCAGCCTACTCAGCAAACCCCAAACTTTTAAGCCTGTAATCTCTACTGATGACGGTTAAAGAACCAGAAACACGTGTCTAGAGATCAGCACTATCTGCGCCAACTCTGGCGAAACACTCGGAATACTATAACAAAGCAAGCAACATGAGACTGCATTTACCAGAATGCCAGGGGCGAACCTTGCTGGGGGTTGAAGCGGTGTGCTCCCACACCTGTTCCTGTTTAAAAGTACTCCCGTGAGTCATTGAGCTGACGAGCTCGTGGAAGAAGTACCCGCGCGCCAGTGAGAGGTACTTGACCTGATGTAATGTTTGGCAGCCTACTCAGCAAACCCCAAACTTTTAAGCCTGTAATCTCTACTGATGACGGTTAAAGAACCAGAAACACGTGTCTAGAGATCAGCACTATCTGCGCCAACTCTGGCGAAACACTCGGAATACTATAACAAAGCAAGCAACATGAGACTGCATTTACCAGAATGCCAGGGGCGAACCTTGCTGGGCGTTGAAGAGGTGTGCTCCCACACCTGTTCCCATATATATGTGTGTATATATATATATATGTATATATATGTGTATATATGTATATATATGTGTATATGTGTATATATGTATATGTATGTATATATGTGTATATATATGTATCTGAAAGAGACACGTTAGTGACAGATTCCTTACCTTAGAATATCCCCAGGCGTCAGGCTGGATCCGGAAAGTTTTTGCGTAGCAGTACCCTTGCGCGTCGGTAGGCGGCGTCGTGCGGCTCCGCGTCCGTCGTCGGCGTCGTAATCGCCGGGATGCCGTCGCGGGTAGTACTTAGACGCCGCCCCTGCGCGCTGACGTCAGTTCTTCTTTTTCCGCGCCAGTAAGCGCAGATCCGGGAAGAGCAGTGCCCTAGTCACTTTTTGACTAACCTTTTTTGTGAATTTTTCACTGTTTCTTCATCGAGTCTTCCACGACTCCTAGGTGTCGTAGGGATGCCCGGCTTTAAGCCATGCGAGGCCTGTGGTCGCATGATGTCGATCACGGACCCGCATCGCGAGTGTCTCTTCTGTCTCGGCCGAGACCACGACACAAAGTCGTGCCCTGACTGCCGGAAACTTCATCCGAAGGCTTTGCGAGAGCGGTCTCGAAAGCTACTCGAGGTCCGGCAGTCGGCTCCGCGCCGCACCAAGCCCCGGTCCCGGGAGAGGTCGAGGGGCAGGTCGCGGAGTCCCCGCCGGTCGTCGGAGTCCAAGTCTTCGCGCTCCTCGGTTAAGTCGAAGCACAAGAAGTCTAAGAGGCGTCATCGCTCTAAGACTTCGCCTCGCCGGTCTCGCAACTCGGCTGAGGCCCCAGTAGGCACCGTCCCCGCGGCCCTGGACATGCCTGTAGAGCCGCCCCCGCACTACCCGTACTTTCCGGGTTCGGGGGCGACTCCGGCCGAAATACAGGAATTCCTGTCGGCCATGGCCCGCCTCTTCGGGCCTTCAGGCCCCTCCGGTGCGCCTGCGGGCCCTGATGGGGTTGCCCCAGCGCCGCCGTCGACTCCGGTCCCGGCGCCACCTGTCCCACCAGCCTTCATCCCGGCCTCGGCTCCGGCCCCGGCCTCGATCCCGGCTCCGGTGGTACCGCAACCCCCATCGACGCCGGTTGACCTAACCACGCCTCCGCCCGATGTCCCCGGTGCCGTTCCTGACGCCGTCCGGGGCCCCGGACGGCGTCGTTCCCGGTTCTCTCCGGCTCCGGACATGGAGCCGGACCAACGTCGCTCGACGCCGGCTCCGGCGCCGATGAGACCTTGGGTCCCAAATGTCCCTCCTCCTCCATATTTTGAACAAGAGGAGGACCAGGAGAGCTGGGAGGGGTCTGAGGACCCTCTCACACAACAGTGTGAGTATGATCCGGACTGGGCTGAGGAACTTGGGGATGCCAGTGGTCTAGACACCTCCCCTGACACTGGCATGCTGTCTCCTCCCGTGGCTACGGAGGAGGGAGCTAATTTTGCAACGGTGTTGCGTAGAGCAGCTGGAGCCTTACATCTCCAGTTGCCTACTGTGACCGTCAGGACTAACCTCCTGACAGAAGTGCTTCAGCCGGCGGCTTCCTCCTCGGAGACTGTGCTGCCGTTTAATGATGCACTCACTGACGTTCTTTTGGGTGCCTGGTCCAAACCCACCACAGGGGCTCCTGTGGATAGGAACGTGGCCCGACGCCATCGCCCTGCTCCGGGCGACCCCTTGTTTCTCTCCCAACATCCCACCCCGAGAGCTTGGTTGTCCAAGCCTCTGCCTCCCAAACCGCCTTCCCTACCGCCCCTCCGGATAGGGAATCCAAACGCCTGGACCAATTTGGGAAGAAGGCTTTTCTTCCTCCAGTGCTGGCTTGCGGTCCGTCAACACCGCTTGCCTTTTGGGCCGATATACCCACTCCCTGTGGGATTCGGTGGCGGCTGTTTTGCCGCAGTGTTCTGAGGAGGTCCAGACACTGCTTACCCGCGCCATTGCGGAAGGGCGAGATGCGGCTAAATACACCATCCGTTGTGGCCTTGATACCGCCGACTCGCTGGGCAGATCGCTTGCGACGACGGTGGCGCTACGTCGCCACGCCTGGCTGAGAACAACTGGTTTCTCGGGTGATGTCCAGAATACACTCATGGACATGCCCTTTGATGGAGTCGGTCTTTTTGGTTCAAAGGCAGACCATACGCTGGAGCGGTTTAAGGACTCACGGGCTACTGCCAAGTCCCTGGGCGTTTCTGTTGTACGCCCTCCGCTCACCTCTGCTTTTCGCCCCTTTCGTGGCCACGGAAGGGGCGCCCAATCACGTCAGCTGCCCAGCCACCGGCCCGCGCAGCAAGCGTCTTCGCGTGGCCGAGGACGTGGATACCGCCGTGGCGGTTCGGGCAACCAGCGTGCGGGTCAGGCCACCACCTCCAACCCGTCCGCGGCCTCCAAGCCCTCCTAGTCCACTCCTTTCCGGTGCACAGCACGCCAGTAGGGGGCAGGGTCCGCCATCACCTTCACCACTGGCGTCCCATCACCTCGGACAGGTGGGTCTTGGACATTGTCCGAAAGGGCTACTCCCTCCCCTTCGAGACCACCCCCAGCCATGCCACTTCAATTCCACCGCATGTCAGGGGATCACTTGGTACTTCTGCAGAAGGAAGTCACGGCCCTCTTGGCCAAGAGGGCCATCGAGCATGTTCCGACCCCAGAAGTAGGAAGTGGTTGCTACTCCCACTACTTCCTGGTGCCCAAAAAGGACAAGGAGGACATGCGTCCTATCTTGGACCTCCGGAACGTCAATCGCTTCCTCCGGAAGGAGAAGTTCAAGATGCTCACCCTAGCTCAGGTCTTGACTGGTTTCGACCCTGGAGACTGGTTGGTAGCGTTGGACTTGCAGGACGCTTATTTTCACATCCCCGTCCTGCCGGCCCACCGGCGTTACCTGCGGTTCACGGTAGGCCTCGAGCATTTTTAGTTCACCGTGCTCCCCTTTGGCCTTACAAGTGCCCCTCGGGTGTTCACGAAAGTGATGGCGGTGGTCGCAGCTCATCTGCGCCGGGCAGGGGTTCCAGTCTTCCCCTACCTCAACGACTGGCTGCTGAAGGCGGGCTCGTCCCAGGCAGTCGTCTCCCACCTCCAGACTACGGCCGAACTCCTGCACTCGCTGGGGTTCTCCATCAATGTGCCGAAGTCGCATCTGATTCCTTCTCCACAGCTCCTTTTCATCGGAGCAGTTCTGGACACGACGCAGTTTCGGGCCTATCCTCCCGAACGGCGAGTCCGGGATATTCAGGCTATGATTCCAATCTTTCAGCCTTTATCCTGGGTTTCGGTACGGATGACCCTGAGGCTGCTGGGCCTCATGGCCTCCTGCATCCTGCTGGTCAATCATGCCAGATGGCATATGCGGGCTCTGCAGTGGGACCTGAAGTTCCAGTGGGCGCAGCACCAGGGCAACCTGTCCGATCACGTCCAGATCTCGGAGGGGACTGCAAAACAGTTGCAGTGGTGGCTCTCGAACCGGCAATGGGTCATGGGCAGATCCCTCTCCCTCCCCAGCCAGAGCACACAGTTGTGACGGACGCGTCCCTTCTGGGATGGGGCGGTCACATGGGAGAGGCGGAGATCAGAGGCCTCTGGTCTCCGGCGGAGTCCCGGCTCCATATCAACCTTCTGGAGCTCCGGGCGATCCGACTTGCACTCAAGGCATTCCTTCCCTCTGTCAAAGGGAAGGTAGTGCAGGTGTTCACAGACAACACCACCGCCATGTGGTATTGCAACAAACAAGGCGGGGTGGGGTCGTGGACCCTTTGTCAGGAGGCTCTGCGCCTCTGCACATGGCTGGAACATCAGGGCATGTTCCTGATGGTTCAACACCTGGCAGGTTCCCTGAACGCCAGGGCGGACGAACTCATCCGCAGGTGCATGATGGATCACGAATGGCGTCTTCACTCGGAAGTGGCGCAAGGACTCTTTCTACAGTGGGGAGAGCCTTGGTTAAATGTATTCGCCACCGAAGAGAACGCGCAATGTCATCAGTTCTGCGCGTTGGAATTTCCAAGGCGGCACTCGCTCGGCGACGCTTTTCGTCGGGAGTGGAGTTGCGGTCTGTTGTACGCCTTTCCGCCTATACCACTTCTACCCAGAGTGTTGAAGAAGATTCGGCACGACCGGGCCCAAGTCATTCTTGTGGCGCCGGACTGGGCTCGAAGAGTTTGGTATCCCGAGCTACTCAGTATGAGCGTAGATCCCCCGATCCGTCTGCCTCTTCGGGAGGATCTTCTGTCGCAGCAGCAGGGGACGGTCCTCCACCCGAACCTGTCCAGCCTCCACCTGCTTGCGTGGAGATTGAGCGGCGGCAGTTGATTCCTTTCGACTTGCCTCCCGAAGTTTGTGATGTGATTCTGGCAGCCAGGCGTCCCTCCACTAAGGTGGTATACGCCTGCAGGTGGAACAAGTTTGTGGCATGGTGCACAGCAAAGGCTGTGAATCCCCTTTCTGCCCCTCTTTCTGAGGTTCTCCTGTTCCTTCTTTCCCTGGCCCAACAGGGTTCTGCCCTGGGTACCATCAAGGGCTATCTTTGTGCCATCTCGGCCTTCCTCAGGCTTCCTGATCAGCCCTCCCTTTTCAAGTCCCCTGTTGTTAACAGGTTTCTAAAAGGCATTACACACCTCTTCCCTCCTGTTCCGTTTGTGATGCCTCAGTGGGACTTGAACTTGGTTCTTACCTTTCTTATGTGCGCTCCCTTTGAGCCTCTACATAACTGTCCTCTTCTTCTTCTGACTCTGAAGACAGCCTTTCTGGTGGCCATCACCTCCGCTCGGCGGGTGAGTGAGCTCCAGGCTCTATCATGTAAACCTCCCTTTCTGTCTGTCCATCCAGACAAGGTTGTTCTTAGGACGCGTCCGTCCTTCTTGCCAAAGGTGGTTACTGCCTTCCACATTGGGCAGACCATCACTTTGCCCACCTTCTTTCCGCCTCCGCATCCTTCCAGAGAGGAAGAGAGGCTCCACCGTCTGGACCCAAAACGTGCGCTTTCCTTTTACATCGACCACACACAACACTTCCGGGTGGATGACCAGCTCTTTGTTGGCTACGTGGGTGCCAAAAAAGGTCGGGCGGTGCACAAGAGAACCATCTCCCGCTGGGTAACCTTGTGTATCAAAGCCTGCTATTCTTTGGCTAAGAAGGAGCCTCCTGTTGGGCTGCGTGCCCATTCCACCAGGGCAACGGCTGCTACCACGGCTTTGGGCCGCGGTGTTCCGCTGCAGGATATCTGTCAGGCAGCTACGTGGGCCTCGCTGCACACGTTTACAAAGCATTACTGCCTTGACAGTCAGGTCCGGAGGGACGGCTTCTTTGGCCGTTCTGTCCTCCGGGACTTCCTTGTCTGATCTTT